>OX451217.1:112187999-112217308 GCA_949628195.1 Phasia obesa
AGAAAAATTGGGAAAAATCCACTGATGAGCTAGTTGAGCACTAGCGAAATAGCTATCTGGATAGGCTTTCCCCATAGTAATCAATTTCGATTATTATATTTTTGGAAATAAATATTTTATAATCATAAAATATTTATTTAATAAATTTACAAAGGAATCATGCGTGACTTAAAATAAATAAAATATATTTTTTTTACTGTAAGTTATTTATAGGGGCTCTTAAATTTTCACTAACAAAATGTGAAAAAGAAAATTCTATCCACTGTAAAACTGAACAACTTTTGTAAACAACATACCAATAAAATCTAAACGTGAACAAACAGAGATAAGTTTGTTTTGAAAGATTTTTTTTTATTTTACAAGCATGCATTTATGTGTGTTGATAATCATATTATGTTTGTAGGTGTACACGAGGATGAAACGAAAAAATATTTTTTTCAAATATATCGAAATTTAGCAAATTTCATCTTAAGCAATGTTTACAACTTTTTGGTTTGCATTGAAACTCTTAAACATATTGCAGAGGGTATTCCACATTCCATTAATACTTTAAACTTTTGAAACTGCTGTTATTCATTACATTTTCTTCAACCTAGAAGACTTTATCCCCTAATTTGAATTGATATTAAGCCTCTTCAACTGCATAAACTTCAGTTAAGGAGCTTACAAGCTGCTCACCTTCAAACACATTTTGAATTTAATAATACTTTTGCGGTTATAGTTAAGGCATTTATAAATTCTTTTCAATTCAACCACTGTATTAAACAAGTTAGAGTGCTTTATTCGGCCGTGCCTAATCTTATATACTCTTCACCACAGTGATTTTTTTATGCATAAAAATTTAGGTATATGTATATGTACATATATAAATGGACGTAGTGATAGCGCCCTATTAACTATCGGTCCTAAACTGGAACCACAACCCCGAAACCTTTCTGTCATTATCGTGGGATGGGGTTCATGTAGCTGCACATCTTTTCCTCATATCTACTCCCCAATCCTGCTCTTGTTTATACTCTCAACTGGAAAGTGAAGCTACCAATAAAAAACCATAGTTGGACGCTCTACAGTTTGTAGTCGGTGTCCTGATGTTGTATATGTGTTTAATGCATCTAGGTGAATTGGTTTGAAAACAGAGATCTATTTAAGAATCAAACGCATTTGTATGTATGTTTGTATGTATGTATGTATGTATGTATGTATGTATGTATGTATGTATGTATGTATGTATGTATGTATGTATGTATGTATGTATGTATGTATGTATGTATGTATGTATGTATGTATGTATGTATGTATGTATGTATGTATGTATGTATGTATGTATGTATGTACATATGTATGTATGTATGTATGTATGTATGTATGTATGTATGTATGTATGTATGTATGTATGTATGTATGTATGTATGTATGTATGTTTGTATTTATGTATGTATGTAATATTTCGAAAATCGTTTGTAAAAAGATTTGTAATTTTTTTTTAAATTTTTTTCGAAAATTTTTCTAAACAAATCGCACTTTATCAACAAGAGTGTATTAACTCAAAATGTTTAAATTTTCACTTTTTGCGATAAATCAACCAACAACTTCAATATCCACCTACTGTAAAAATTTCAACTTATTGTTATTACTCTTTCATCTCGAAACCCGCATATGAGACAATTTTCGTGATAGCATCTTAAGTACCTTTATATCAACAAAAAGTTATTATTTTTATTTGGCAATAAGTGTAAAAAATTTAAAAGAAAAACACTGTAAATATATTTTCCAATGGAATTTGCTTACTATAATATGTTCGGATTTTTTAATTATCTTAAAATGTAATCACAAAGAGTTTTTTACCTCTACTGAAAATTTTAAAATTTTGAGTTAATACCCTCTTGTTGATTAAGTGTGAAATATGTTTTTGAACATGTTTTTTAAAAACTTTTTTTAAATGTTAATTTTTTTTTTACTGGTCGCGGTCTAATATCTATTTAACAAAAAAAAAAGAGAATCTTTACAACCGATAAAAAAACAACCTAAAAAATGTTAAAAAAATGTTCCATGGACTATGTGAAAATATCTTTTGAAGAATCAGTGGAAAAACTTTTTTTTTGGCAAAATCACTCATAAGGCACTGTACTTGCCACGCAGCATCATCCTGATCTTCGGAACATATACTCTCCATTTGACTAACGATAAGATTTCTTCTTGCGTTCTAAAAAGATTATATCGTTAGCTGAAAGGTAGTTTCATTTATTTAACTTAAATACGAAATAGTGGTGTACAAGTTACATCCATATGTATGTAACTACAAAGTTAAATTAGCCTAATATTTTAAATAGTAAAATTCTAAGTAATATTTTTTTCATAAATTTTAATAACATACTACCTTCTGTCTTTTCCTTGGAATTTCTTCAATTATATTTTCTTCTGGGACATTATATTCACTCTAAGGCTATTATGAAATAGAAAAAGCTTTAAAACATTTTCAATTGCTAATTTCTAAAATAAATACCTCTATATTATCGATGGTGGGCTTGATTTCAATAAATGACTGCAAAAAGCATAGCACCAGAACTTGGGAACATAAACGTCACTTACTCGCGATATACTTTTTTTGAGTAACCTTTGCTTCCGCATGAACTGCGTTCTCAGGTTTCGATTTTAGACATTTTCTCAAAAATGTTTATGAAAGCTTGATCTTTCTTTAGTCGGTCTAGGGACTCCACCGACTTTAATGCATAAGGTACTTGTATAGTGCACATTTCTAGATGGGAAATTTTTGTTAAAAAATGTGATATAATATTTTTATTCTGTACGATTATACTTGATTGTTGTCGGGTTATTATTGCGTGTTGAACAGCTAATTTAAAGTTTTTATTTAGATCAGTAAGACTCAGCTCTACGTCTTTTGGTGTTCTTAACGGTATGTTTTCCGAGCAATGGGTACTGAGATATTTTTTATATTTAAGCCGATTTACGCGATTGCTTGTCGTCGTTAGGAATCTAGTCGGAGAAACTATTTCTTGGTGGTGAATGATGCGACGATAATTCATGTGATGCTTCAATTTTAAAGGTATCTCTTGAAAAACCCTTTGCTAAGCCATAATCAATATCATCAGGAATTTTCTGTGGATGTATAGGCCAATAAGTTGGTTGCCCACTAAAAACCACATTTAAGCGCATTTTTGAAATTGCGTCAAACAAGACACGACCCTTCGGAGTAATTAGTATTGACCCCCAGAAAGTGTGTTTTTTGTATAAAGCGGGCTACTAGTAATTTAAAGAAGTCTTGGTACTGTCTCACCGATATCGAAAATCTAGGAGGGGAATAAATTGAAGAAAAAATGTCTCGATCAAAGTCTTTAAGGCAGATGTTTGTTAATTGCATATAGTCTGCAGAGAAATTACTACTCTAGTTCATTTTTATGTTGGCGTATGCCGTTAGCGTTCCTGAAACATATTTTTAAATAGTTCATGACTTGTTAAGTACTGCCTGAAACATCATAGATTGCATGCGTAGCATTTCCTGCATCATGCTGCTCATAGCGCTCATAAAACTGTTCGACGAATGCACTAATGTCTTGCTTGCTTCCAGACGGCTGGAGTTATCTGAAGGATTTTGTTCTTTATGGTCCGGCTGCAGATTTTTGTTCGAAATAGATTGAGGTGGTGGTTTCAGCACTGGAACACGATTATTTTTTTAAATATCTGCATATGAAACATTGTGAGTGGTTGGCTGGGATAACTGGGGGTACTAAGCATTTCTTTGATATTGTGCCTGCTTGGGAGGAGTAACAATATTTTTAGAAGACTTCCTTACTGCCACCTTTGTAGTTAGCAATGTGATTTCCACCTCAATTGCTACATTTCTTAACTTTTGTATCTTTCCTAGATTTGTCACATTGAGCTGTATCATGAAGCTCGCCGCAGACTGGAGGCAGCTTACAATAAACCCTAGTATGGCCAAACTTTTTGCAGTTTAAACACTGAACGGGTCCTGATCGTTTATGCTTTCCTCCACGGTGATTTGTCATTTTTTCATTTCTTTTCACCTAATATCACCAGGCTCCAATTCAACTCGAAATATTGATTGGGGTGCGCGTTCTAGATTTCTGAGGTTGGCTACGCTTTTGACTTTAAAACCATTTGCTTGAAGGCTAGCTTTTATTTCCGCTGAGTCTACGCATGAGTCAATGTCTATAATTACTACTTGAAGTCCTTTTCCACTTTTTAATTGGTAACCATAGACATTTTTTGCGGGTTTCAAATTCGTTAACTGTCTTGCGAAAGTTGCTTTCATCGTTTATTTGAATTTTGTCTCACTTATATTTCCACAATTAATTGGAACCACATAAAATGAGTTTTCTCCAATTATTGACATCAAACTTTTTACTAATTTGTTGGTGGTTTGAACGACTTGGGTAGCGTTGTGGGCTCTCTTGTGTCGCCATCCAAAATTAAAAAGCGGTTTTGTGAACTAAGTCTATCCGAGTACCTATCTTTATCTGCGAAGATTTAGGGCTTTGTCCTCACTTTAGTACAGTTAAGTATCTATCTATACCAACTAGTGCTGGCAAAGTATTGAGTAGTGGGTACCTAGTACTCGATACTTGATCATTTTTTTGAGTACTCAATACACAAAAGTAGTTAATCGATACTTTTACGGTAGTATTTTTAGTAATAAATTTATATAAATATTTTACAACTACGATGATAAATTTCCTCTGCTAGTATGTAAACGGAAGTATTGAGTACTATTGAGTCCCCAAATGAGAAGTATTGAGTTGCATCGAGTAATTGAAAGTACTAGAAATTGCCAGCATTAATTCCAACCTGTGTCTTGGTTTTTTGGGCAGTATATATATATTAGTTCCTCTTGTTCCTATAAGGAGCATAGGGCCTCAATAAATTTCTTCCAATCAATTATATTTGATACTAGGGACTTAATTTCATTCCAGCTTTTTCCTGCTCTCGACACTTCTTAATCTATCCTTCTGCTACCTTGGGGATTCCAATCAATAGCGTTGCGGGTGATATCTCCGGGTGGTCTTCGTAATGCTTTTCCAATCCAACGCCATTTTCTCCTTAGTATTTCTAAGTGAATTTGGCTTTGATGAGTGCGTGCCCAGAGCTGCTCATTACTTGCAAGGTGATGATGATGTTGCATGTTGCGTTCACTCTCATAACCTTCGTTTATTTTATACTTATTCCGATAACTTTATTGTTCCTCGTTGCGTTTCTCATAACAACATCCAATACTACGTTAAAGGGTAACGGCGATAAGATGCATCCTTAATGTCTACCTTGTCGCTAATAGAATTCTGCTGAAGTATACGACAGTTTGCGTTCTTGTATAACTCTTGAATAATCTTAATAATTTTCATTGGTACACCTTTACAGGTGAGTGCTTGCCAAATGGAAGCATGGGCAAGCATGTCAAAAACTTTTTTAAAATCTATAAAGATCAGGTATAGGGGGATCTCCATTCCACTGATTGCTCCATTTAATACGAAGGCTATTTGTGTGGTCTGTGCAGGATTTTTGGCCTCTAAAACCTGCCTGTTCGCATCGAAATTCTTTGTCGAGGGGGTCAGCAAGTCTTCTGTTGATAATGTTAGCAATAACCTTGTTTATCAGATTTAGGAGTATGATACCTCTCCAGTTTTTACACTCCGTGAGTTCACCTTTCTTCGGTAAATTGACGATCAGGTCTTCTTTAAGATCGTCGGAAAGTTCATAGTTGTCCCATAATCTTTGTATCACTTTCTTCAGTAGGGTGGCAGTTGTCTCGGGATCAGCTTTTAGCAATTCTGGATTGATGTTGTCAGGGCCTGGAGCTTTGTTTTGCTTTAGAGCGTTAATGGCGTCTACAATTTCTGTTATATTCGACATATTTACAAATGTCATTTCTCTCGATATGTCTAGCACAATTACATAATGTTTGGGGTATGTGCACGTCCGTTAAAAACATCTTAGAATAGTGATTAATTCAAATATCAAGTTGGCCGTTTCTTGAAGTGATTAGATCTCCGTTGCAGTTCCGTAATGGTTTTGTGTATGCGAAGTTTTTATTAACAATTTATAGGGTTCCGTACACAAAGTGTAAAAACGTAACCCTATTGTTTTCACTACAGTGTCTGTCCGTCTGTCAGCTCCTTTTATCTCTGGAACCGTAATAGGTAGAATCTTGAAATTTTCACAGCTGATGTATAGCTGTTGCCGCTATAGCAACAAATACTAAAACTTATAGGGTGTTCCAATAGAGAGGTGTTATTCACGAAAATGTGTTTATTTCTTGAACTGTAGGAGGGATACACTTGAAATTTACAAACAGTAATTAAAACTTAGTTCACTATATAAACAAGTATAAAAAAATAAAACTAAAAATTAAAGGGTGTTCCGATAGTGGTGTGATTTGCATGTTTAAGGCATAATTTTTGAACCATAATAAGTAGACTCTTGAAATTTTCACAGCAGGTGAATAGCGGTGGCCGCTATAACAACAAAAATTAAAACTTATAGGGTGTTCCGATAGAGAGGTGTTATTCTCGAATATGTGTTTATTTCTTGAACTGTAGGAGGCATACACTAAAAATTTACAAGCTGTAATAAAAACGTAGTTCGCTTTATAAACAAGTCTAAAAAATAAACCTAAAAATTAAAGGGTGTTCCAATAGTGGTGTTATTTGTATTTATAAGGCCTAAGTTTTGAACCATAATAGGTAGAATCTAGAAATTTTTCACAGAAGGTGTATATCTGTAGCCGCTATACTAGCAAATACTAAAACTTATAGGGTGTTCCGATAGAGAGGTGTTATTCACGAATATGTGCTTATTTCTTGAACTGTATGAGGAATTCACTAAAAATATGCAAGCACTAAATTAAAAATAGTTCGCTATATAAGCAAGTCTGAAAAAATAAACCTAAAAATTAAAGGGTGTTCCGATAGTGGCGTGATTTGCATGTATAAGGCCTAAGTTTTGAACAATAATAGGCCGCTATAGCAACAAATATTAAAACTTATAGGGCGCTCCGATAGAGAGGTGTTATTCACGAATATGTGTTTATTTCTTGAAAATTTACAAACAGTAATTAAAACTTAGTTCGCTTTATAAACAAGTCTAAAAAAATAAACCTAAAAATTAAAGGGTGTTCCGATAGTGGTGTGCTTTGTATGTTTGGAAGTTTTGAACCATAATAGGTAGACTCTTGAAGATTTTACCAAAAGTGTATAACTGCGGCCACTATAGAAAAAAATACTAAAATGTAGGGTGTTACAAAAGCGACGTGTTATTTACGTTTATGTGTTTTTTTGAGCTGTAAGAGGCAACCAGTTATAATTTTCAGACAGTAATTAAAACTATGTTTGTTTTATAAACAAGTATATAAAATTGATGATAAATATTAAAGGGTGACCCATAGTGACGTGATTTGCATGTATATAGCCTAAGTTTTTAATGAATAGGTGGAATCATGAAATTTTTACAGGAGGTGTATAACTATGGCCACTATAATAAATAGTAAAAATTAAAGGGTTTTCCGCCAGTGACGTGATTTGCATGACAAAGCCTTATTTCTTGAACCGTAACAGGTAGACTCTTCAAATTTTGTACAGAAGATGTGTTGCCACGGCCGATATGACAATTACTAAAAATTAAAGGGTGTTCCGACAGTGACATGTTTTTCACTTATAGTGACTTATTTTTTAATCGTAATAAGTAGACTCTTAATATATTTATAGAAAGGAAGTTGCCATGGCCACTATAATGAATAATAAAATTAAAGGGTGTTGCGACAGTGACATGATTTTATAAACCGTAATAGATACCCTCTTGAAATATTTACAGTAGATGTGTTACTTCGGCCGCTATAACAAATACCTTAAATTGAAGTGTGTTTATTAGTGACGTGTTTTTCACAAATATTACCTTATTTTTTAACTTTTAATTGAAAGTGTATTACCATGGCCGCTATAAAATCAATTACATACTAAAATTTAAAGGGTTTTCCAATTATGATGCAATTTTCGCGAATATTACTTTAATTTTAAAATTTAAGGGTGTCCCATAAGACATAAAGAAGTAAACAACTGGAATTTTTAAATTATACTGAACATAGTACGGAACCCTACGTGTGTGCGTCTAACTCGCACTTGACTAATTTATTTTAGTTATTCCTTACAGATCTCGCGTTCTACCGGTTTCAGCTGCAACTTGTGCATCTTTAGCAAGATTTTCTGTCCAGTCCCGTTTGTCTCTACGAGCACTTCTTTTAACATCTTTATCAAAATAGCTATAGTTATTCTGGAGTCTGGATTTTTCCATGCGAGTTCTGGCAATGTTAATTTGTGACTTTATCTCTTTTCTCTTGGTTATGAGTTTCCACGTATCATCAGAGATCCACTGTTTCCTTTCTGATGTCCTGTATCCAATATGACTTGCTGCAGCATTGCATATCAATTTATTCACGCTCTCAAGTTCACCTAAGGAAGTTTGGTTGACTTCTGCTAAATTTTTTAAGTTCTGTGTGTATGCAGTTTTGATGTTTGGGTTATTTAATTTTTGAATATCAAATTATTTGTGGTTTTGCTTTCCTTTTTTCACCGCTCCAACTCTTAGTCTGATGGTTCCCACAAGTATATGGTGGTCGATTGGGCAATCAGCACCACGTTTGTTTCGAACATCTAATAAAGAGCCGCACCATGACCTACTGATGGCGATGTGGCCAATCTGGTTATTATTTTGGTCGTACTATGTTCCGAAGAAGACGGCGAAGACTTGTACATATTTATTTTATTTTCACCACTTAACAACAATGGTGAACAAGACAGAGTGCGGTAACTATTTGTTTTTTTAATTTCATTTCTGTCTGCGTTTATTGTTACATTCACACTCTTCACATTTGTATTTAAATTATAGAGACTCAAAAATAAGCCTCTCTACTGTTGGTTTGGTTACACTTATTACTTAAGTAATAATACCGTTTAAAAATAATAAAAAAAGGTACGACTTTGTTGTTCTGTACAAAACAGGTTATATTGTTTTTGGTGTTTTTTTTTTTGTTTAAAAATTCACTACAATTGTTTTTTTTTATTGCGATCTTAAAACGGCACGTCCGTTTATTCAACGAGTAAACAAGATTGAATGTGATCAGCTGATCTGTACGCCAACAAAAATTTTGGTATAAATATGCTCATTCCAATCCCTCGGGTGTGCGCTGACCACATTTATTAGGTACTCCTCAAGGGTCCAATTAACTAGAATGCATAAGTATGCTTGCCGCATTTTCAGTGTTCAATACTGAAGTCAAAACTCTGAAGTCGTTCAATCCAGCGGGCAAGCTGTCCTTCAGGGCTATTACATTGCAGCAACCACTTGAATGCGGCATAATCTGTCCTCAGTCGTTGGCCGTACAAATACTTGTGGTAATGTTTAATGCACTTCAACACTGCCAGCAGCTCTCATTGCGTTACACAATAGTTCCTTTCAGGCTTGGAAAGTACTCTTCTATAGTAGCCTGTCCCATCTGAGTTTGGTTGTTTAAATATATGATGTTTACAACTAAACAAAACCAAGTAGATACATACATATGTAGATTTCAAGAATACTGAAGATGGACGTAGCGATCTAGAAAATGCATTGAATATGTTTGGGCAAATATTATATACTTTTCTTGCTGTGGGTAACATATAGATGTGTGGGATGGTCACTTTATGCTTTGTTCATAATTATAAGTACTCGCCAGAGAAGATTATAATTATGTGTGGCAAGTAAACCATAAAAAGAAATGAATAAAAAGGAGATTAGTTGGGGTTTTTGTTAGGATTTTAGAAAATTAATGCTCACCTTTTCGTATGTGCGTTTCCACACAATAAACACACGTGTTAAATTCCTTTTTCCCAAGTTTACCTTAATATGTAAGTATCTTCCCACAGGGTTTGGTTTTATGTACTTAGGGTAAGTATCATGTGATTAGGGTAAGTATTATGTAAATTAGGGTAAGTTTTATATCTCTCACAAATATTTTAGATACTTTGTAGGTAAGTAAACATACTTTTTTCCAGGTTAATTTTTAATTGAGTATTTAATTAAATTTCAAATAATTCGAATAAATTAACATTTTGAAATAACGATTTTCTTAGGATTGATGAACAATATTCTTAAAAGTAAAAAGGTAAGTGAGAAGGTTTTTTCCAATTGCAGTTAAACAAGACTTGGTTTTGAGCTTTTTAGCAAGGTATATTTATCTTACTAGGTAGTGTCGTCCACCCAGCTGATTTAGTAGTTCGACATGTCAAAAGTTGTATGTGTTCAGAAATTCTATAGTGTAGAAGTGAGAAGGCAATAAAACAGATTCAATCCTTCTCAATTTACTTATATGTTTTTTGACATTTCGAACTACAAAGCTACAACAAATGCCATGTTGTTCTTGTATTGTTGTATTTGTTGTAGGGATGCCACTACCTAGAAAAATAAATATACCTTGCTTTTTAGGACAAAAAAAAAAATCCGACAGTCTATGACATTTTGTTTTTCAGCAATTCGACAATAGGAACAATCTTTTTATCTAATGTAAGAGTTGCCATTAAATTAAGTTAATAAATTCCTGTTTGATAATTCTTGTTTGAGTTCTTAAATATAAGTTTTTCTTGGTTTTAGATTTATGTCCACGTACTTTGGACACATAACATTTTGGAAGTGTCTAAAATAAAATTTTCACATTTTTTCTTTAAAATTAAACACCTAATTTGTAATAAAAATATTATATTTTAAATAAATAAATATTCATTGCCTTATGTTTCCCAAATTCACAATTATATACATATTGTTACGTTTTTACTTTTCGTTGGGTTCTTTTAATTGCAAAATAAATACACACTGTTATTACTTTTACTGTAAGTCACTTTATTTATTAATACCACTGTTCAGAAATACAGCAAACTGTTAAACACTCTTAAAATTTTACAACTTAACTCTTTGACTTTTAAATTAATACTGCCATACTACTCGCCAGCATGATTCGCTTATATAGGTGATTTAAAAGCACTAGAATGTTCTATTCCAGACAGATCTGGCAGGTTCGATTGTTATTGCTCTTGTTTTCTGTTTGTGTGGTTGTTTATTTCTTTATACCTGTATGTGTGGCTGTTTATTTCTTTATACCTGTATGTATGGCTTTTTATTTATTTATACCTGTATTTGTGGCTGCTTATTTGTTTATGCTTGTATTTATGTATGTGGCTGTGTATTTGCGAATGTTTGTTTAAGGCGTTACTCTTTATTGTTTGTTTCTTTCTTTCATCATTGTGTTGAGTATTGTGGTTCAGAGCCTATAATGAATAAATTCTTCTTTCGTAACAATATGTACATACATTACATACATTATTTACGATTTTCAACTTCATTATTACAATTATTATACAAAGATTAATAAACTTTTTCTAAGGTTATATGTATAATGATTGATAAATTAGAAAAATCCTTTTAAAAAAATTATTAAAATTTGTTTATTCCGTAGCAAGAAGACAAAGTATATGTTAAACAAAAAAAAAAAAAAAAAATATCAAAAAAAAAAACAGTCAGTTTCGCTGAAAAAGTTTCACACCTCATAACTACATATATAAAACAAAAACATTAAAAACTACGGAAAACAGCAATTCTCATAAATTCTATCATTCTAAGTATAATCATTTTTTATGAAGAACAGCACAAGTGAGGACGATAAACCTAGAAAATGAGCAAATACATAAAACCTATATAAGATATATAAAATCTCCCGAACAAAACTCAAATATAAATAAATACGCACATAAATAAACATCTGGCAGCTCATTCTTTCCTACTACACACACCTCATGTGATCGATTACTCAGGAGATAGAATACATATATTTAAATAAAATAAAAGAAATGTATGGAGTAATTATTTACTCATGATAAAATTTAAACTTTAAATAGCTGAAATAGAAAATGATAATTTGTTATGGGCTGTGGCTGAAAATATGATTTTTATTTTTTGGAAAAACTTGGATTAATAAGCTAACTTGTAAATTTTCGGTTTTTAATAAAATTTTTATTTTAGATCGAAATAAAAATTTTTGCTGAAATTTTAATTTTTATTGGTAATTTTGGTGTGAAAATGAGATTTTTTGGTAAAACTTAGATCTTTGAGCAAACTCTTAATTTAATTTAATTTAATTTTTTATCGGTATAAAAATTTATTGGCAAAATTTCTATTTTTTTGAAATTTTGGGGAGAAATATTTTGTTTTTTGTGAAAATTGGAACTTTAAGAGAACTTTGTAATTATTAATAGTTTTAGGCCCATTATTATAACTTGCCTTTAAAGTACGTTTTAGTTAAATTTCACTTTTGCTCAAGTGAGCGATAAAGTGTGTAACGTGGTTTTGTCGTAGGCTGAGGTAGCTTAGTCTCGTCCAGGGTCTACTTACGGATCCACAAACCTTAAGTAATATAAAAGATTATCTTTCCCTTCTTGGGCTTAATTAATCTGTTTTCCTTTATTTACTACAATAATTAATTACAATACGAATACAAAATTACGATAACTGACGCACGCCAACCCGACTGGTTCGTTAAACAGGATACAATTAGTTCGCAGGTTCGGGTGGTACTAGTTCGGGTTACTGCTTCGTTACGTAGATTCGGGTTACAACTAGTTCGCAGGTTCGGGTGGTACTAGTTCGGGTTACTGCTTCGATGCGCAGGTTCGGATGATACTTAATCTAGGTTCGTAAATACTTACAATGGTTCTTATTGTTAAATTTCTACAATAATACATAGTTTGCTTACACTAGGGAACAGTCAGCCGAAACCGCTGTGGGAACAGTCAGTCCGAAGACCGCTGTGGGAACAGTCAGCCGAAGCCGCTGTGGGAACAGTCAGTCCGAAGACCGCTGTGGGAACAGTCAGCCGAAGCCGCTGTGGGAACAGTCAGTCCGAAGACCGCTGTGGGAACAGTCAGCCGAATCCGCTGTGGGAACAGTCAGTCCGAAAACCGCTGTGGGAACAGTCAGCCGAAGCCGCTGTGGGAACAGTCAGTCCGAAGACCGCTGTGGGAACAGTCAGCCGAAGCCGCTGTGGGAACAGTCAGTCCGAAGACCGCTGTGGGAACAGTCAGCCGAAGCCGCTGTGGGAACAGTCAGTCCGAAAACCGCTGTGGGAACAGTCAGCCGAAGCCGCTGTGGGAACAGTCAGTCCGAAGACCGCTGTGGGAAAGTCAACCGAAGTCGCTGTGGGAACAGTCAGTCCGAAGACCGCTGTGGGAACAGTCAGCCGAAGCCGCTGTGGGAACAGTCAGTCCGAAGACCGCTGTGGGAACAGTCAACCGAAGTCGCTGTGGGAACAGTCAGTCCGAAGACCGCTGTGTACAAAATGTATCACACCTGACCGAAGATCAACTGGCTTATCTGGATAAACCAGTCGGCTCTTCTTCTATTATACGAGTGTAACGTATAATATCCGAGACTTTTAGATGTTACAAGTGCCCGTCCTGTGGGGGGTTGCAACATGCCGGTTGACTGCCAACCTTTAACACTTATACTTATTGTAAAATAAACTAAATGAGAATTATAGACTTTTAAATTTACGTTGTTATTACACTGCATGTTGGTTACAATAAAAACAGTATAATAATAAAAACAATATTATATGTACGAGTGGATAATTAGGTTTAATTGCCACGTTACAAGTGAACAATAACTATTTTTCGTTATTACAACTTCATTGTAAAATAAAATTAATATTTTTGAAAATATGGTAGTACAAGAAGAAACACCGACTACTTTTGACAAAATAAAATAAACGTAGTGGCAACATCATACCTTTAATTTATTAGTTTACTTTCAACAAACCACAAATTAGTTATCGGTGCAACAAACGAAAATATTTTATATACAACAAACGAGATCTGTTTTCCATTTTTATTTTTCAATGCCAAATTAAATTAACATGAATTTATTTTTCTTCATAGATTAGAAAATACGGCAACTTTATAGATGACAAAACATGGCAACTTCAAACTCTTATATCTGATGTTAAAAGTTAAAGGCAAGATGTTCTTCCCTTTAGTTTATTAGTCACTTCTAGCTTTAATTATACTTATAATAATGAAAAACTAATTATCTCCCTGATAAAATCCTAACTTCAGCTAATGGCAAGTTATAATAATGGGCCTTAGTTTTTTAGCCGACTTCAAAAAAAGAAGAAGGTTATCAATTCGTCTGTGTGTTGCTTTTTTTTTTTTTTGTATGTTTGTGCCTTCAGAACTCGGTCATTTCTGAACCGATTTTAAAAATGTTTGCGCCATTAGAAAGGTTATGGCTACAGATTGGTCCCATTTTAAAAACAGTTTAAAAGTTTAAAAATTAAAGGGTGTCCCCATACAAGATACATGTTTTTTACGTGTATTATGAACTTTATAGGTCACCCATTTAAAATTAGAAAAATGTGCGTATCACTATAGCTCCCAATAACAAAAAGTAATTAAAAAATAAAATTAAAAATAAAAGGGTGATCCTATCTTTTGAACCGTTATAGACAAACACTTGAAAGTTGCACAGAATGTTCGTTGCTATGTTTGTTATAATAAGTATAAATATTTAAAATTAGAAATTAAAGGGTGTCCCATTAGTTGGTTTATTTTGATATATATATGGCCAAACTTTTGAACCGTTATAGACATACAGTTGAAATTTACAAAGAACTTGTATTGCTAAGTCCGCTAAAATAACAAGTGTAAAATATGAATTTGGAAATTAAAGGGTGTCCCAATAGTTAATTAAAAGTGATATATATGGCCAAACTTTTCAACTGTTATAGATAGACAGTTGAAATTTACAAAGAACCTATATTTCTTAGTCCGCTATTACAACAAGTATAAAATTTGGTTAAATTAAAGGGTGTCCCCATTATTGATGTAATTTGACCATTATGTCCTCATCTTTGGAACCGTTATAGACAAACGCTTGAAAAATATACAGAATATTCACTACTATGTCTGGTATAACAACAAGTATAAATATTTAAAACTGGAAATTAAAGGGTGTCCCAATAGTTGATGTAATTTGATGTATATGGACACAAAGTTAAAATTTACAAAGAATCCATATGACAAAGTTCTCTTTAATAAGTATTTATATTAAAATTTAAAGGGTGTCCCAATAGGTGACGTCATTTGATATATATGACCCTATCTTTTAAATAGTTATTGACAAACACTTAACAATTAGACAGAATGTCCATTACTATGTGTGTTAAAATAAGTATAAATATTTAAAATTATAAATTACAGGGTGTTACAATAGTTTATGTAATTTGATGTATATGACTAAACTTTTAAGCCGTTACAGATAGACGGTTGAAATTTACAATGAACCTGTATTGCTACTACCGCTATAACAAGTATAAAATTTGAACTCGGAAAATACAGGGTGTCGCAATAGTTAGTGTAATTTTATGTATATAGCCAAACTTTTTATCCGCTGTACACAGACAGTCGTTTGGCATTGGTTTGACCTGAAAAAGCACAGAACCCTGGGGTCTTGTGCCCCTATATACTCCGGAAGTACTGCTCCCCCGGTAGAAAATCGACTGATATTTGTTTTAGATTATTGAATTCAAAAATTAGTTTTTTTTATCTGAATTGACAGTTTGTGCTATGACATTTAAAAAATCCCGCTACAATCTTCCTCGAATATAATATAATCATTGTATAATTACCGTCTTAAAGAAACATGATTTTAAGTTTGTCTGTTTTGAAGTCGGTTTTTTTTGCAAGAATTATTGTGAAAATTTTCGGTTTTTAATAGAATTTTACGTTCTGATCGGAATACAAATTTTAGTGAAAAATTTCAACTTTTAAGTGAAATTTTGGTGAAAATGTGAAATTCTAATTTTGGTGAAATTTAATAAAATACAGAAAAACAACTAAAATATGTTAAAACATACGTACATAGAAAATACTACGCGTTCACCTTTTTTACCGGAGCGGTATAATTTTTTGACCATTGGGGCTAAATTGCAATAGCTAAATTTTCGAAACTATGCCTGACAGATGGGTATGTTTAAATTTTTTGTATCTCTTCTAGTGTCTTGGCAAAAGACATTACTACCCGAACATGGAACATCGCTTAATCAACTTCTTTATATAATATAAGGATCCAGAATATATGTATATACTTTATGGGATCGGAAATATGTATTGTAGAAATTACTTACGGATTGACAAACATATATGTATATACCCTTTTCTCCTGAGGTGAAGGGTATAAAAATAACTTTTACATTAGAACGGGTGATGATTTTCTGTTATTAAGTTTTGTATATCAAATTTGCATATGTAACTTAATAACCGAAATAACTTAATAACCGAAACCATAAACAAATTTGGATCTTATTTTTTCGATGCCTGTGTCTTCTGGTCTTGACAACAATAGTTCGATTTATAAATTTTGGTAGGATATATTTAGGTTAAATTCTGTTAATTCTGTTCTGGTGCCTTCCCTTTTCACTAATTTTGTCTTTGGTCTTAAAATTAAGCTAAACTAAAAAATAACTTTTTCTTTTAAATTATTCGATAGTGAACTTTTGGCTGCCCATTTGTTTACTTAACTCACCTATTTAGACGAACGAGCGAGCATTCACCGCGTAATTAACAATGACTTGATGTGTTTTCGTAAAAACTTTACAAATTTTCTATTTCATAAACAGGACACGCAATTTTAAAAGCGTAGAAAAAAGTTTTAATTTATAGGCGTAATTTCCCATATGCCATAATACAAACATACATTAGTGTGTGTACATGTGTGTAAGCAAGTACGTATGTATGTAGTTATGTTAAATGTTTGTTAGTTAATTGAAAAAATGATTTCTTTACTTTTGTAGCTAAATACATCAAGGACATTTTCCCGTGGGCAGTCCTTCTTATTAACACGCACTTGATATTGCCATTGAAGTGTTGTACTACTTTCTATTACAATGTACATGCTGTGATTACTGTTATTATAATCATTAAAATAAACGTCAAGGAGTTTGACATGTTATTAAGTTATCCCAAATAATATTTATTAAATTAAGCGCAGACACACTTCTCTTTTTTTCACATCGCCACAGATGGAAATGCTATAAGTGCGTTGCACGTGTATTATTGTTATTTCTCAGTAATATCTACAATATTTGTGCCACAAAAAAGCTAATTATTCGAGGTAGGGACCCTTCTGAAGCAACCTACTGGCAAGTTACGCTTACATTACTTACTTTGAGTGTTGCCCTGTCAGTAGTCTTTGCTATCGAGTGTAGTGACTGCTGACTGGTTACTGTCGATCTCTTCCTCATTACATTTACCTAACGTCCTACAGCGTGGCGGACATAACACAATGCGAGCTGCCGTCTCAGGTTTGTCAAGGCACAGTCTGCAAGTATTGTCTTATTTGATTTTCCTTACCGCCAGTGGATACTTGAAATTTCTATTTATTCAGTAATAAAATTTCTCTAAAATTGCGCGGGCATATTATGTGTGCGGTGGACATTGCGATTTTCAAAAACCTTCTCTGCATGATTACCTAAAGATATCTAGTTTGCTTTATACATAGACTTAAATTTTTCTTAGCCATTCTTTTGTAATAATTGTTTTCTACAAAATTTCAGAGTTCTACAGGTATTTTTGTGTTAACCTTGATGGTTTTATTTTTTTTTTTTTTTGGTAATTGTTCCAAACATTTTATTTAATAGATATACTCGTACATACATATTATTTTAGTTAAAAAATAAAAGTTTTGTATATGTTAATAAGAGGTTGTGTTACCCTTGTGTATCCTGACCAAATTGACACGACGGGGCATTGACTCTATCGGTTTTTTTCAGGACAGACACAACAATATTGACACATTCAACCAATATGGCTTTTTTAGCTGTCAGCTGTCATATAACTTGGAGGATGCATGTACTTTGTCAGAAGGTATTCTCTATAGATCCTCGATGGGAGTGAGGTCTGAGCTTAAAGCAAACTACTCGAGCAAATCAATTTGTCAAAAGTTAAAGAACGCCTTTATCTTCTTCACCACTGGATCGGTGCACTTTCCTGCTGAAAAGTCCATTTATCGCCTTCTAAATCACCATCAAAATCAAGCTGTTCGGGTTGTAACAAATCTATGTAGATTTCTCTATTTTATATGTTTATTAATGCCGTAGTCATCTTACAAAAAATTGTTTTCGTCTTACGATTTCTCTTTACGAAAGCAGCAATTTGGCCAACTTTCATGCCGGATTGACTCTTTTCGTTGATTATTTAACTTTCTTCATCTGTTAATACAGTTTTCCGAGGCTTTTACCTAAAAATTCTAAAAATTTGATTTATTTTTCATCTTATACATTTCCGTTTCCACTATAATAACTTATGAATCGTTTTCTCTGATTTCACTGCACCAGTTAGAAGACATATCGCACTTGTTCCTCAAAAGCGTAACAACTCAAAATTTTGCAAAAAACCAAATTACAGAGGTCATATCTACCCACTCCCTACCTTTGATTTATCTTCTCTTCCGTGAAAAAAAACCGTTATGACCTTCTTTGTGTTTTTAGAATAACTACTTTAGTCTCAATTAACGGAAACAGTTTTTGGCCTCTACTGAATATTTATGAATTTTGAGTTGTTACGCGTTTGAGGAACAAGTGCGATATACATAATTCATTTTGCACATACATATAAAAATTACATGAGATTTTCGACATACTTTATTAAGAAGAAGTGTATTACGAATGTGGTGTAAAGAAAAAATTAACAAACAACAACAAAAGATAAAGTAATTAAAAGAGAATGTGTATGCAAAAATCAACAAGGTCCAGAGAAAACCGATTTATTTGACTGAGAGTATCTTTCTATATACATATGTACATGCCCGTATATATAAAGAACAAAATGTGTTTGTTTGTTTGTCGGAAAGCTATAGCTGCCCAGTGGACCCAACTTCCTGGAATTTTCACAGTTTGTTATCAGATATGCGTTGGGTAAAATATGGTACTTATTTTTTGATGTTTCAAGTAAGCGTGGCACTTTCCATACAAAGTAAATATTCATCATAGTGTTACTTGGTAACTGTACTAAGTAGAACCTTAAAATTTTGTTCAAAGAACTCCCTTATTAACCTGCATAATGAGCAAAAAACTCGCTGGTTTGGAAAAGTTTGCGTGGCACCCCCCATACAAAGTGAATTATTATCGTGTACCTAGAGAACTACAATAGGTAGAGTCTCGAAATTTTGCACAAGTATGTGCAGAGTCTAGAAAACCACAGACTGGATTTTGATAGTGGGCATGGTACCTGGAGAACTACAATACACTAGGATACAAACTAAAAACTTTTTTCGTGAAACTAGGGAAATATAAAAAAGTAACGTATATTTTCGAGTTAAAGTTTGGTTATTAGGACGGAAAAACTCTGTACCCAAATAAAAAGTAATTATCATATGTCTAAAGATATGTAATAGTGACCCACTATAAGAGAATAATCTGCTTTACTTCCAATTGTTTATTGTAATTTTTTGTTGATAGGTGTAGCGAAGCGTATCGGGGATATCTAGTTTTGTATGAAAAAGCCATAAATTATAATGACAACCAGAACTTCATTTAATTTCTTTAAAAAGGGTCCAAATTTAAAACAGATGACCAATATATCGACATACTTAGCTTTTAAGAACATTACATAAACGATAACTGAAGGACTATAAAAGTAAGTCTTAAAACCTGTAGTGCAATTCACTAACTTTTAACGATCTAACACTTGTTAAATATATCAACATGTTTTTTGCTTGCACTAACGCAATTGCGATTCACTAACCTATGGTTAACTAATGAAAAATACAAACAAAAATAAATGGCAATGCTGCTAAACAAAAAGGCAAAATAGCGAAAAGAACAAAGAGGAATGAAAAATAATAATAAACAAAATATACAAAACTTTCCACAAAAGTGCTACATTTTTTGTTCTTTTTTAATTTTATTTCTAAAAACTTGTTTAAATTTATTTTTATAAAGTAGGTAAAATACATATGTATGTGTTTTAATTATAAATATTAATTATTTACCCCTATATTTATAAAAAATAAAACTTATTTGAAATGTATTTTAAAATAACTTTTGTATGAAAAATTAATTCTAAAATAGATTTGAAAAATATATTACTTTTTATAAATATGGGGTTAGAATATTTTACATCTAATTTATCTTTTGATATTTTGATAAAGTAAACGACACAAAAATAGTTGCAGTTAAATTAACAATACTCCTCTTGTTAAGAAAAACAGCTGATTTATAACAACATCGAATGTTATTAAAAAGCATTTCTGAATAGCAAAGTCTTTCGTTTTGTTGTTAAATTTTTTATCGAGTCAAGAATCGTTAAAATTGAATAGTGAATCGCACTACTGGTGTAGTTTACTTTCAAAGTAAAACCGAACAAAACATTTTAAGGACGCCTACGACGTGGCGGGTACAGCTGGTATTTTAATAAAGATAAAAACCTTTTGCTTGTTTTCCTTTCTCAACAGGGTTTTAATTTTGATTAATGGTATCCTGCTGTTCTGGAAAATTACCTCTAATTTTGTTTTTTTTTATTAAAAACTTTGTTAAATTGTTACACCTTCTTTGGAAAATTTTTTTGTTTTTGTTCTAACAATATAATTATAAAATCTTGAATATAAGATAAGGGAGGGTTTCTAAATAATTAATTATACATAATTATATGTTTTAAGAAAATTTAAAACTTGGCCTTAATTGATTGAAACGAAACGTCCGCGTTTGTTTGTGTCCGAGTTGAGAAAAAAAATAAAATTGTTCCCAGCAGTGCTAGATCACATAACTTTCAGCAGGTCTGCTTTTTAACACTTCTTAGCAACTATTAAAGGGAATAATAGTTGACCGAATAATCTTACTTGTCAAAAGTATAAGCATGTCAAAAGTATAAGGTCATCTGGAGTTTGTTATTATTACACCGCTAATTTAAAAAAGATCTCTGTGGTATTTCAATATATTATTTATAATTATTTCATTTTGTTATAATGATACTATTAATTTAAAAAAAAACAGCTATGTAAAAATATTGATACATTTATTTGTGTAAAACTATAGTTAAATGCTATAGTTAAATGAGTCGTTTATGTCAAAATATATCTTCGCCACTCTAACGAAGTACGCTATTTCCAATATTAAGGCCATTTTGGCATTAAAATCTGTGTATTCCCAGCAGGAATAATAGCAGGCAGTTATGCCGTACTAGCTGTGCCCACACACGTTGTGTGCGTCCTGACAATATCTTGTTCGATTTTGCTTTGAAAGTAATCTACACCAAATTTTAAGACTCTTACGACACCTTTACACCTTTATTCTCCATTTTTCCAAATTGCGTATGTGGTCTTGTAGAATTTGTGACGATACTTGGGCGCTTTCATGAACACTTAAAAAAGATGTGTCATCCGCAAATGTTGATGTGTGGTCTCGGGTGGCATATTTGATGTGTACAGTAAATATAAAACTTTTCCCAAAATAGTACCTTGGAGAACTCCGGCTTCAATAAGCTCTGATTAGCTTAAAAAATCACCTTCTTTTAGTAAAAACTTTCGATTTGTTAAATAATTTTTTTAAGAGCTTTTAAAAGTTTTCGGGCAAGTTATCGAATGCTTGAGAGGCTTATAGGTCTGTATGATTCTACTTTTGTGTAGCCTTTTCCTGGTTTAGGAATCATAGTAATCAAAGAGAGTATCCAGACGTAAGATGGCATTAAAATTTAAAAGAATAATTCTGCGACCTATACGGGGCAACTCAAATAACATCTTGTTACTTGTTTTATCAACGACAGGGACTTTTTTGGTGTTTAAATCCGTAATTGCCCTTTCGGCACTAGTGTCTACTGGTGGCAACTTAGCTATATCAGTACATATACATATGTATTTGGAGTGAAAATCTTCTTAAAATGTCCAACAAATAAATTTCCTTTTTCGGTACCATTTCTTTCCCAGTCTCCGCAAGAAGTTCGCACGTCATAATGAATAATCTGATTGTGCAGTTGCGTCGAGGTCTTCCAAGTAATTTTTCAGAGATGGTACTCTTCGAGATTCTAGTAGCTGTCTTAGCTGTTTCGTGCAATCTTTAAGTCTAGATTTGAGTTGAGGAGATCTGTGTGATTCCCACTGCTGCCTGTTGGGTAGCTGATTCAAGATTTTGATCAAAATCAATGAGACTCTGGTCCACGTCTTCTGGTGTCCTTAAGATGAAGTAATAAATAAATATAATTTCCAATTTGCCTTAAATACATGGATTTCTTTTTTGATTGAGCCCATATCTACACCGCATGTAAGCTATTCTGTAAAAAAAAACTTTATGATAGGTATTCCATGAATTTTTATTTAAAGCCCGTAAATTTCGTTAAAAGCTCAATTTAAGTCGTGTGGTAATACAACACTAATGTTTGCTTACAGCCAGCAACGCGGACCGGGTCAGCTAGTAAACTTATATTTCTCATATAATATATATTTTTTTGATTTTATACTTTACAAAAGGGTTACATATTATGTAGTAAAAATAAAAAATATAAGAGATAGAATTTTTTTTTAATTATAATTCGATTCAGGAAGTCAAGGAATGTAAATAAAAAAGTTTCAATGAAATCTGGAATGGTAAACTTTAACGTTTTATTTTTTCCCCATTTTCTTCACAACAAAGCTGATTGATGTTGATTACAAAAATATCTTTTTTGGGTAATTTTTGGATAATAGTTATAAGCCTTTAATGGCAAGGGCCCTTTAAAAATTAACTCATTCTTTACGTTTTTATTATTTAAGTCTGGCCAAGAGGATGGATCCGAATTTATCAAGCCAACAGTTTTAGAAGAAAAAATTAGTATCGTTTTGTTAGCTACATTCTCATTAATATCTTCATCATTAGAATCTGAATCTGGTATTACTAGTATTTCAACTTCATTAAGTGTACTCACGTTCACTGATGACATCCGAAGAACTAGAAGGAGCAAAATAGGAAGTGGGCTTTAGGACCTTCTTCAGAAGCACTTCTGTCGTTGCCTCCTCTTCTCTTACTGATTGAATCCTTGTACTCCAGACAGTTTTTTAAACATGATGATAAAAAATTATTCAGTTCGTAATAATCCTACTGAATGTTTATGGTATGGTAATTGGTAATTTCATATACATATAATATTATTGTTTTCGTATTTTACTTCTTTATTACTTTTTGTGGGCAGTGAAAGAACCAATACTAACTTTTCAATAGCTAGCCGTTTTTAATTTGCACACTCGCTGGCGTCATTGGACGGTTCATCGTACTTTTGAAAAACGGTTTTTATACCTGGCAACCACTGAGCCACGATTGGAGCATACATAGGTGCTCTTCTACAACTTATTGTTGTTTGTTTTAATAGTGTTGCTTGAAGGTAGTCCTCACAAAGATCACACAGTAGATGATGATTCGAGACTTTATTAGTTTTGCCGAACCACTACACGCTCTGCCACGGGGGTCTTTAGTGTCATATATTAGCCATGAATTTAAAAAAAGCTATTTGTTTTTAAATGAGGCTGTGAAACCATCATGATCGGATGGTGTTTGTTCTTTAGTTTCTGGGTGCAAATTTCGATTAGAATTAGTTGTCGGTGTCGCTTTTTGTACTGAAATATGATTGGTTTTTAGCATATCCGCGTATGAAACATGTTAAGTTGTTGGTTGGGCTAACCGAGAAAAATAAGCAGTTACTCGATATTGTGGCTGCTAAGAAGGAGTATTTAATTTATTCATAGAAAAAACTCGACAGCCTTTGAAGTTAGCAGTGTGAATAGCTACATTTGTTAAGCTTCGAGTCATCCCTTGCTATGTCGCATTGAGCGGGACAATGTAGCTCGCCACACACCTCCCAAAACGGATGCAACTTGCAGTAAACCCTAGTATGGCCATATTCTTGGCAATTAAGACACTGGACGGTTCCTCTACCGTTATTTTGCGGTGTAATAGATATTTCATATTATAAATAGGGTGCATTTCGTTCTTCTTCAATCTGATATCTGCAGGTTCCAGTTCAAATCGAAATACTGGTTTGGGGACACGTTCTCGATTTCTGAGATTATCTACACTTTTTATTTTAAATCATTCTTCTTGGAGGCCAGCTCTCATTTCAACTGGAACAACAGATGAGTCTACACCTTTAATAACTACATGTAGACATTTGCTAATCTTCAGCTGATAGGTATAAAAATTCATTTTGCAGCTTTCAAACTCGTTTACTGCTTTACGATAACTGCTTTCATCAATAAATTGTATTTTTGTCTCACCTGTTACCACGCTTGATGGGAATTACATATATTGAGTTCTCTCCAATAACTGAAATTAACTTCTTCATTAATTCATACGAATTTTTTTCCCTTAAATTAATTGGAGGTGGTTTGAATGACTTAGGTGCCGTTTTAGGTTTATTTGATTTGCTATCTAAAATAGTAAAACGATTTTGGGAACTTATTGCGTTAGAGTTCTTATCTTTATGTACTTTAGACATTGGTACAAGCTGGGAAGATTTAGATTTAGTTATGTAGCTCTCCATTCCTACTTGCGTTTTTCTACACTATCCATATTAGTTTTGGTAACACTGTTTTCAGAAGGCGATTTCTTTGTAGTTATTTTATTGTCATCGCTTAACAACAGCGAGGAACAAGATTGAGCACGTAAAACTGGCGTAGCATTTATACACAAATTGCTTTCATTTATTTTGTTTTTATTTATTTCAATATAACATTTTTTTTTGACACAAATTAAAGAGGCTTATTAGCCCCTATTGTTTTTGTTTTATTTTCAAAGTGCCAAAGCAATAATGACGTTGTAAAAAAAGAAAGAGGAACAAAAGGGTACAGAAAACTTTGTTTTTGTATTAAACCGGGGATATATTTTTTTGCTTTTGTTTGAAATTATTCACACAATGTACCTTTTTGTTTTTGGTTAGGTGTCAGCTTAAAAAAATCGCGTCCGTACTTATCAACGCAAAAACTTAAAATGATAGCGAAAAAATGAAGAGTTTTCTGAACAAAAAAACAAAAGATATTAGATATTTTTGGGAGCACAACATCTTGTAGATGTAGTACCTTTTCACTATTTTTGTATTTCCGAACCATATTTATCCATTATTCGTCAAAAATGGAATTTCACCCGAATTTATGTAATCGGTTAGTTTAATGATTATATATATGTTTATACATGTAGGTATATGCCCATATTCATAAGAAGCAATTTGGTTTAAACAACAAATTTTGTATAGACATTTGTTTAAAAAACCCTTCTTGCTAATTTATGTACTTGCTAATTTATGTACTTGCTAATTTGTGAACTAATATTTTTAGCAAATAGGCCTTGTTACTAAATTACCTATTACTTATACATGAAAGAGTTATCTAACTAAATTATAAAAATCATGAACGTAAATCAAGAATGTAGCAATTTAGTTACCTTTAGACAGGGTTGAAGAACTTAGAAATTGGAAATGTTTGTTATTGTAAGAAAAAAATATTTATGCGCTTTTTGTCGAAGTTTCTCAAGCATTCAATATGGTTTGGCAAGGAGGCCTAATATATAATTAAGTTAAAGCTGAACTTGTCTGAAAACGTATATAAGCTCCATAGAAGTTATGTAACTAATCGTAAGTTTATACTAAAATAAGGAGATTTTTTAAGCTCGCCTTTGGAAGAGTAGCCCTTGTGCTACGGTGCATAGGCAATTAATGCCTATATTAAATGTGTTACTTCCTTCGGAAAGGGATAGTAGTAGATAAGACAGATGGTTAGTGTGATAGTAAAGCTTCCCATCTGGCAACACTGCAATTGCAAGTTAAGATTATTTTTAGAACAGTATTGCAGCGCCTCTGGTGTTATTTACGCGAATTAGTTATAAAGAAAAAGTAATACTATACTAGGTATGGTCTTCAAAGTGCGTACAAGTAAACCCCTTACCCATACTCTGAATTGGGACAGTGAGCGTGGTACACCCAATACAAAGTAAAAAATTATTATCCTGTATCTAGACAACTGCAATAGATAACGCCTTGCAATTTTGCATCCGTAACCCCCACAGTAAGATACATTGTGTAGAGAAACACAGACTGAATTTGAATGGAGGGCGTGGTACCTCCTATACAAAGTGCAAAATTAGTATCGCGTACCTAGAGAACTACATTAGGTATAGTCTAGAAACTTTGCACAAGTAACCCTCATACTAAAGTGCATAGGCTAGCAAAATACAGACTGGATAAAAATACTGGTAGTGGCACATCTCATTGAAAGTAAAAAATTGTGATCGTGTTAATACGCATAGTCTATCAAAAAACAGGTTGGATGGAAACATTTTTGACTTGAGAATAGAGTGATTTTTCGCGGTAAAGGTTGGTCATATTTTTCTTCTAAGTGTTTATTGTATTTTTTGTGGGTGGGTGTAGCGAAGCGCACCGGGGATAGTTAGTTTTATATATTTCCATTAAATTTCTTTTTATGGTTTATTAAAAATATTTTTAAAATTAAAAAAAAAATTGTATATATTTTAAGCAGATTTTAACAAAAAACTATTTTGGCGATTTTTAACATCGATTGTGGTACAATATGTAGGTGACCCAGTATTTTGGGATCAATTTTTATTTACTGTATATTCCAGATATGCCAATTAGCACACCCGAGTCCAAACATCAACATTTGCGGATGACACAGCTTTTTTAAGTGTTCATGAAAGTGCCCAAGTAGCGTCGCAACTTTTAGAAGACCACATACTCAATTTGGAAAAATGCTTGAAAAAATGGAGAATAAAGGTGAATGAACAAAACAAAAATATACTAACGGGCTTTTCACACTATAATACAAGTATTAATACTTTTATTATTGTTTTTTTTGAAAATTTTCAAAAGTCGATTAGATCAGAGTTGCATTTTATTCAAAATTATTAATACTTGTATTATAGTGTGAAATGCCCTTAATATAACTTTCACACCGCTTAGGGACTCATGCTCTCCTATTTGCATAAATAACCAAATAATACCGCAACTTTCAGACGTTAAATACCTGGGTATACTTACTTGGAAAAGCCTATGTGGCTTCATTTCAAGTTAACACATATGAAATTAAAAGCAGTAAAATTAAATTGGGCTATTGGGAGAAACTCCACACAGAGCAAAGATTGTAAACTTCTACTGCACAAGTCGAACCACAAACCAATTTGGTGTTATGGGTGTTATGAGGCACTGCCTCAGCTAGCAATGTAGAACAAATTTAAAGGCGACAAAATAAGATTCTAAGTATGATTACAGTGGCTCCCTGGTATATAAAAAAACTTGAACATCCAAAAAGATTTAGACATTCCATCAGTCAAAGCAGAAATAGCGAAACATTCAGTAACGTATCGAAAGAAACTTGAATCTCATCCAAATTCTATGACGCGTAGCGTACTAAATGAACCTGGTTACATCCGACTAAGAAGCAGGTATATTGCTTATTTCATCTGTACATCAGAGGGATAGCCCGCAAATGATTGCAACAACAGCACTGGCTGGATTTATCAATTATAATTATTTTTATTTTAGATATATAGGATATGAATAATTATCGAAGATACAATAAATGATAACCAAACAAATGTGGCCTATTTCGATGATTGATCAGTGGGACCTGTTATGTATCATTATTTTGTTTCTTTATTATAAATTATTTTTATTTTATTTTCATATTTTTTGTTATTTATTTTTCATGTAATAATATAAAGTTTACGGTAGTACGATTCTTTTGAAATCAATTCTTGTTATCTAATTGTTATACTTTTTATTTTCATTAAAAATAAGCAATGACGGAAATGAGTACTGACGAACATACTTATAAAGGGATTTCCAACAAGGGTGGGTCGGTATTGAAATGAATAAATCAAGCTTTATAGCCCGTTCAGGCTGCCACGAAATTAAGTCATTTCGTGATTTCGGCCGAAATCAACTTGAAATTACGTAATTTCGCATACATCTTACCATTGCCCAAATTAACTCATTTTACTTAATTTTGTCGAAATTAACTTTAAATTACGTTATACAACGCTGGGTTTGCAGCAAAAGCTTCTTTTTTATGCAACCTGGCCATATTTACAACCTTGAAAGTGCGCTTTTGTCAGAAAAAATTTAAAAGCAAAATGGAAATATATCATTAATTGTACATTAATTTTGTTGTAGTTTGTTTTTAATATTCGTGTATATTTTAAATTAATACGAAAGTGTTGTGCGAAATCTTTTTGCAAAATAATTAAATTTTATAAATGTACCTAAACGTTATCAGCTGTTTGCGAAATTAACTCAAATGTCAAAAAGCCCATTATGAACACTTAAGATTTCGTTCGTATTTTCAGCTCGAAATTACTTAATTTCGTGGTTGCCTGAACGGGCTATTATGTAGGGTAACGAAAATTGGTTTTGGTTTTATTTGTAGGGATAAGCATGTAATCATATACATAAGTATTTAATATGATGAATATGTACTTACGTTTCTGCTTCGTACAGAGGTACTTTTTAATAAAACCGGTAGAATTTAAATACCGGTCAAGGCTCCAAACAGTGTTGGGATCTGGAAATGTTTAAATAGTACCGCCACAATGATAAAATTGTACCAAATCTGAATCAATTGTACCAACTTAACCATTTCATAAGCAAAGGGCTTCCTTATGAACTTGCTTTCAGCAAGTGCTGGAAACTTCACCAAAGTAACCGGATCTTAATCCGATAGAGTATTACTGGAGTTATTTTTAAGAATAATTGAAGAGTCGTCTAATTACCAAAAATACCTCACGATTTCTCACAAGAAAAAAATGGAAAGATATATCAGCCGAATACTGCTGGAAACTAATTGAGGCAATGCAAAAAGGTCTTACAGACTAATGGAATCATTAAAAAAATTAAGTGCTGTTCATAAAATTTTCTCGACAAGCCGCTCGCCTGTAATACAGAAACCGCACATAAATTACCTGTCAAAGGTTATCAAAGTAAATAATAAAAATCCTGAACATAAATTAAGAATGTTCAATTTAGAAATTATATATATATATGTTTATCATTGTAAGAAAAAATAAAAAAAAATTGATTAAATAAAAAAATTTATTAAATAAATTATATATGAAATTGTACCAAAAAAGCATGAACTGTACCAGTGTACCACTAATGTGCCGATTGTACCAAATTTGGTACAATTGTACCACAAATCCCAACACTGGTTCAAAATACATTGAGGGCTTCCGCCGATTGCAGTTT
>OX451217.1:112217508-112277712 GCA_949628195.1 Phasia obesa
AGTGCACGTTAATGACGTTGACATCGTTATCAAGACGGTAAATGTTGTATTTAATTTATTAAAAAAAATACAACCCTAAAATTCTCAGCCCTACTGTCAATATCAACCTGCTCTAATTAGATAACCTGTTTTAAATTGGTCTTATTTTTTGCTTAAAATAAATTTATAAAATGAAATTTAATTCTAAATTGAATAAAAAATTGCAATTAAAATAAATTAATTGTGCTGTTGTTGTTTTATTTGTGTGAATGCAAATCTTTGATTTTATTTTAAACTCGAAACTTAGAAACATGAGACGATGTGGTGGTATAAAATGAGAAGAAAGCAAAAACATGACCTACACAAAATTTATTTAAGGTTTACGCTGGAAATATGAAAATATCACAATAAAAAGCAACAACAAAAAGAATAAAACGAAACCTTACTTGGCAACAGCTTGGTCACAAAAGCAACGACAGTAAGACAATAAAAAGTAATAAAAGTTTACGTTTGGCTCTCTGTCAACGAAATGCATAAAAAACATTTGTAAAGAATGTACACGATGAAATTATTACACAATATTTTTTTGAAATCTTTTTGCTTTAAAGATTATTTTTTGGTTATTTTTATTTATTGTATCTTCAATATATTTAAACTAGCAATATATTAAGTATAATATATATATATATAGCTGGCATATATAACAGCAACCGTGAAACTTATTTGTTTTTCAAATAAGTTTCACGGTTGCTGTTTGCAGTGCATCCCTTTGTTATACGGAGGAGATAATTTTCTCTTAAGACTGAATTTTGTTTAGTGCCCATAAATATATATAATAGTTATTTTTTGACTTTTATTCTTTCGGTCAGAAATAAAAGTTAAAATTTGACTTTTATTTTTTCCGTCAAAAATAAAAGTTAAAATTTGACTTTTATTTTTTAAGTCAAAAATAAAAGTTAAAATTTGACTTTTATTTTTTAAGTCAGAAAAAAAATTGACTATTCCATAATAATAACAATGTAATGGAAATATAAGAAAAATAAGATCGATAACAATCAGTGTTGTTGTTTTGGTTATTTCTAACTAAAATTGGTTACATGGTTTCATTTTGGTTACATTTTTCTCCAAAGAGAAAAAAAAGATATTTCTTTCATTGGAATTCTAATAATAGATCTAAAAGCTTTTCAACAACATTTTTAATAGATGAATGAAGAAGTAAAAGCATTGTTCATTGATTAGGCACAAAATGATACCCTTTTTGCAGTACTTCCTTTTTTACTAAAATTTGGTTACAAAAATTTTAAGGCCTCGGCAACACTGATGACAATATTATTTTACCGTTAGTTATACTTTAAGTCCCAACTATAATATGCATAAGCTAGCTTAAGTTAATGTCAAAAAATTAACGAAAAGTCTGTGAAATGCTTAAGCCTCTTATTGAAGACTTTTAGGTGGCTACAATGTACTTAGATGAATCTAGAAACTATTATGCCACAGTTGCACATTTGTTTTATTCGTACTTTTCCAAAATAATACTTTTTTTCTCAATAAATGAAATTTGTTAACAAAAAGGTGTTAAATAAACATATTAAATATTCTTAATACCATTCATATGAACCCTTGATTATGATAGTGGTATAAGTCATATATTTTATGTTTCGAGATATTAAGAGGTTTGTATTTTAAAGGATTAAAAAATATTTTTCTATTATGGAATAAAATATTTTGACAATTAAATAGTGCCAACAAAAGAGTATTTATTATGATTGTGAAATTTATAACCATTTTTAAAAGGTAGTGTGGTTAACTTTTTTAACATCTGCTTTCAATAAGAACAAAAGTCAAATTTTCACTTTTATTTCTGACTTAAAAAATAAAAGTCAAATCTTAACTTTAATTTTTGACTTAAAAAATAAAAGTCAAATTTTAACTTATATTTTTTACTTAAAAAATAAAAGTCATATTTTAACTTTTATTTTTGACTTAAAAAATAAAAGTCAAATTTTAACTTTTATTTTTGACCAAAAAAATATCGGTCAAAAAATAATTATTATAAAGTGACTTTTTGATAAAAGTCAACAAAAATTAAAGTCTTTTAAGTTTATTATTCCTTAGCATAACAGCATCAATATGCTGTATTCAAATATCTGATAGACAAATTATATCCACCTGACTTTTTTATTTTAAATTTTAAAAATAACTGTTATTTTCGGTCCCTGATTATAATTAATATTCAATTAAATATGTATTTCTATACGAACGTAGATATCGAAACAACGGCATAAAAAATATTGGAATTAGCTCACCTTGGATAATCAAAATTCTTTTGGTAATGAGATATTTCAAGACTCTGCTTAAGTGCGGTCAAAATTGTTTTTTCAATTATCCAAATTTTATTTAAACACATATCGAGCAACTTTACTTTTTCTACTGTTGTTTGTAGGTCCCCCCGGGGGTACCAATTGTCACTGCAGTACATTCTCAAATGCCTTGACGCGGTGTTCACGGGGAAAATAAGGGCACCAGTCGCTAGGGTTCCTAGAATCTAAATCTGGAAGAAAAGGTCTGTTGTTTTAAAACACGGGTCCTCTTCGAGGCCCGACCAGTGCCCAAAGGACTGGTATCACGGGAATCGGTAGCCCCACAGAGACCCTATCCTCTCTGTGACCGGTTGGTGGTGAGGTCCCCTTCGGGGCACACATGGTGGTTGTGGTTTAAGATCGATTTATGTATATATGGTGCACGGTCGATCAAGTGTATTGTTGCACTCTCAACAGACGGAGTTTGGATTGTCTCCAAACCCCTAAGCAAGAGGCTATAATATGGAATCTAGGCTTGCCATATTATATAAATTGCTACTCATTGTGGCTGTATCACACATAAATTGCAATACTGGCGGCAACGTCATATCGTGGAGTGTTAATATACAGAGCAATGGGGGCGCTAGTCTACGCCCAAATTTCACTCGGTGGAAAGACCACCGTGGGATTAGGCCTAACCACGTTAATCTTGTTCCACGTCTGTTGTTTGTAAGTGTTTTATACACTTGACTCAGAAAGGGCTCAACCTTAAACATTTTCTTTAAACCACATTTTGAACCAAAATAAAACATGATTTTTAAATCAACTTATATTTTTTACAGCTTACACTAACCTTATTAAAATTATAATTTAACAAATTAATTTTCTTTTTAAAACTTAGAAGCTAGAAATAAAAAACGGTACTGACTTCTACCTTCAACAAGTGAGTGCTCATCACTAATAAATTCATGTTTACGAAAAAAGTAACGGGCTATTTTTGCACAAAATCTTTTCAAAGATAAACTCCAAAATTTATTTTAGTGACAGTTGATTTAAGAAGAAGAAACCACAGAATCTGACCGACAAATTATAATAAATTTAAGAAAAGGTAACCATTCCTTACACAAAATTGGATAAATGGTTACAAGGCTTTACTCAATCATAAAAAAATTGTCGAGAAATACAATAAATCTAAAAAAGCTGACCAATGAGTCAAGATGCGGACGACTTAAAGTACTTTTTCATGGTGAGGAAAGATCACATCTTCGTGAAATAAAGACAATTTCAAAAATTTCAGCAACAGAATTGACAACAAATCGGAATAAAAACTTTAACAAAAGTCCGAAATATAGTTCATGAAGCTGGTTATCGTCGTGTTGCCCGTAAAAAAACATATATGTATAAGCGAAGTTAACAAGGCCAAGCAGGTTAAATATGACAAGCAAATGGGCTTTTGAAATGGAGTACTTTTTACGGATGGGAGCATATTTAACATCTATGACAACGATGGAAGATTAAGAAAAAATGTGGGTGCCTCAGTGCTAGTGCGAATGTATGAGCTCTATTGGAGTTGGAAATTGACATGTATAGTGAATGAAATGGTGAACCATAAAACATATAAATATATATTTATTCAACCCACCTCTAGTCCAGCGCCAAAAATAAAGTACTTGCTGGTGACCTTGCTTCCAAATTTTTATTTCGGGAATTAACTGATACGTCCACCTACTCTTGTTGGATTCCGACCATTGCACCTGCCAGTTGGCAATATTTATTTGTCTCTGCGATTATCAACACATTTGTAATTTTTGCTGTAGATCTTATTGATCTCTTCGCTTGAAGGCAGATTGGCATTAGACCAGCAATAACAAAGGTTGCGTCATCCGACACCTTGCGAAAGGCACAGCAGACACGTAGGGCAACAATCCGATAGACCGATTTGATAAGCCTTGCGTAAGATATACATTTTAGCCAATCCGACCATATGGAAGACGCATACAAGATAATATTTTTTATAACCTCAGATAAGAGTTTCCTCTCAAGATACTTTGGACCTCTTGTGTTTGGCATAATTCGGGATAACGCCAAACATGTTTGATTGGCTTTGGAACTTACCTAAGGTGATCTTTAAACGAAACACGGCAGTCAAGATATTTGAGAGAGGGCTTCGTCTCTATACAACATGATCCAATACTGAGTTTTAAAGTCTCTCTATTCTTACGGCTAATAATTAGCACCGCTTCTGTCTTATGATACGCAAAGGTTAAACCCATAAAGCTTTATCATCCGCAAAACCACTGATTGAAACCCTTTCCGGCAACTTAAGCCGTAAAAAACCATCATACACAACGTTCCATAACAACGGTCCAAAAACCGAAACAATACAGCTCACTTGGGTCCAAGTAATTGGTCCCTTTGTGTTATACTAGACCTTAATCTCTTGCAAATGATGCCCTCGAGCATATTCCCGCTTATGTCTATCATACTGAGCGGAAACATCCCTTGTCTCAAACATGAATTTATCAGTATTATAAATTGGTCCGGGCAGCATTCAAAGGCTTCTTTTAAGACATGGTTTGAAATACAGTCTAATCCTGCAGCTTTTTATATCCTTAAATTTTAGGATTACCCTTTCAATCTCATTTCTTGTTGCAGGAGGATGGTTATATATCTCGCCTCGAACCTTTTGGTCCCAAGAAGTGGGACTTCCAGGAGGGAACAGGTGTTTTACAATACCGTTTATGACTGCCTCTTCTGTAGGTACTGATGGATTTAAACATTTGAGTTTCTTTGTAACCAGTTTGTAAGCAAGACCTAATGGATTATTCTGAAGATCATCACAGACTTTAAGGAAACATCTTCGCTTACTTTTCCGAATTGGTAACTTGAGCATTTTTTTCTTAGTTCTAAGTATTTGACGATGACTGTCATTTTCCTTCTACCTCTTGATCTAATAAATTTTCGCCTAGATCGTACACATTCAGAACGCATTTTGGCTATCTCTCTGCCACATTTTCGGGTGAGCCATCTAAATGTAAATTTTGAATTGAGGTTCGGAATACATCTTTAAATATTGCGTTAACTTTCCATCCTGCTAACTGTGATATCCTTCTATTTACTCGTGCTGACGGTTGCTCCAGTGCTAAGTCAATAATTATAGCATTGTGATCACTGTGTGTACTGACCAGATACACGCCCTACAATACTGTTACTAGCAAAAGTTATGTCAATAACCGATCCCGAAACACCTCTGCTGAAGGTTTGTTCATTTCCTACATTTAGTAAAACCACACCAAGCACTGAAAATGCTTCAAGAAATCTCCTGCAATTAATATAGGTTTTTTGGATAACGCATCTGAAACTATGTTGTCGACGATGGCTCAAATTCATTTAGATTATATCTCGGTGGAATGTAACAGCTATAAAGATGAATTCCTGAAACTACTGCTCGCGTAAATCCACATTGGGTGGAACTAGAATTTTGCAATATTAAATGGTTGAGTGATTCAATTGCTGATGTGCTTGAACTGTCTGTTACCCAGTTTGGTGATTCCACGTTTAGACAATCCTCAAAAATAAGTGAAATATCCACATTTAAATCACTAGCGCTCTGTTTTAGCAGCTCTTGGGCAGATTGACAAAGGTTTAGGTTAAGTTGTATGTATGTACATATGTTAAGACTATTTAATTTGTTTTGACAGCTTGTAAAAACTATTTTCGTTTTAAGTGTAATTTACATGACCATATTTATCGATACATATGAGAGCGTGTATATATGTTTGTGATTTTTATTTAATAAACATAACATTTTCTCTAAAATGTTTAAATTTAATGACATACGATTAAAAAAGTCTCATAATTAGGATTAATAATATTTATTCATCGTACACAACCTTTGTGTAGAATCTACACTGTAGATACAACGTTTACAAAACGTCACGAAATCTTTGCCAGAGTACAACGTCAGTGATTAGCCCCCCACAATTGAACATTTACAAAGAGACAATTAAACAACAAAAAACAAAAGAAAAATAACACAAATAATGAAAATAACTGAAAACCAGGCCGTTGGTAACAAGCCATACAAATTCAAACGATTTTAGTACAAAACAAAATGTTTTTCTTACGAATGTATGTACGTCAGTATTATTGCGTTATTAAAAAAAAACATACTATATACATATGTACATAAATAAGTGCATATATATGTACATAGCACATGTATGCATGGAGAGGTTTCGATTTTCAGTGTGATTGTGTCTAAAATTAATGTAAAATACCTACATAGGTACATATATACATATGCACACACGTATGTATTTACGAGTACAAACTTACATACATATGTATGTTGTTTTTGTTGAAAATGCTGTCTTAAAGAAAATGTAACCAACCGAGAATAAAATCAATGTCAATACTTAATTACCATACCAAGACAATAAAGTAATAAAATAGAATTAAAATCAAAATATCAGGTAAAAATACATAAATGTAGATACAAATCTGTAATAAGTATTTGAACTATCAAAATAAACTCATATTTCCTGGTAAAACTTCAATGACATCAATTAACAAAAGAAAAGAAGACTCATAATAAAGCCATTTTAAATTTTGGACTGAAATAAATTCTAAAAATATTGGATGTATGCATTAATTTTCATCGTTTAACACGAGACAGCGTTTACATTTTTTTCGTGTTATATTTTTCCAACTACATGTATGTAAGTATGTGTATATATGTATGTACATATGTGAGGTAAAATTACTGCCACTAGGCCTTCTTATTCAGTATCCATACGTCATTCTGTTGAAACAAGAACAACACAGATTTTTAAACTTGAAATGATTCGCACTGATAAGGCATCGAGGCACTTGTCATAAGTGGTTTAGACGATTTAGTTTATTAATGCACTGTTTCTTAATTTAGCGACCACCGCGAGCTTAATTACATTCAAAATAGAGACAACACTATACAGACAAGAATAAAAGAAACAAGATTTCGCCATCCCGCAATTACATACATAAACGTTATTTGTGCTAAAGTGCCGGCACACAAACGGCCTCATATAACGGGAAATCATGCGGACGGCGCACAGGGAGACAGCCCTATAGTAACCGCGGCAAAAAATGGTTTTTGGCGTGTCGTCCAATTTGGATGAAATTTTTACAGTATATTAACAGATATATGAGTTACAATTCCCTGAAATTTCAGCCTCATAACTTCATTACTTTTTAGTCTAGAACAAGTCAAAGTTGAGGTATGCCAATGCGCTTGAAATATGTTAGTTCAATATGTAATATTCAAAAGCTTATTAATAAAAAAATACATAATAAATATACAGTATTTTTTAATTAATTTAAAATGAGTAGATGAAAAAATAAATAAAAAAAAAAAAAAACACAAAAACAAAATTTCTTAGCAGAATTTTGGTGTAAAAATTGAACATTTTGCATTTTCAATGGACTAGGAAATATAGAGCAGCCCCTCGCCTAGGTGCAGACTTATATCAAATGAAAGATTGAAGTCTCAGCTTTCATTTGAAGTAAAGGTCATATAGCAAAATTTCGCAAAAGTACTTTAAACATACAAAAAACTACAAAAAATACACAATACGCACATTCCGTCGCTATACGTACATATGTATGCATGTTAGCATGCATGCAATAGCTGTTTACAACTTTTTACTTTTATTTTTATTTTTTAATTATTTACAACTATTCACTTATTGTTTATTATTATTTTATTTACATTATTCATTTGATTGATATTTTTTTTGAAGGTCATTGACTTTGGGTTAGATAGTTGCATAATTATACCCTTCACCACAGGTGGAAAGGGTATATATAAGTTTGTCATTCCGTGTGTAATTTCTACAATATTCATTTCCGACCCCATAAAGTATATATATTCTGGATCCTTATACATAGAGAAGTTGATTAAGCGATGTCCGTCTATCCGTCTGTCCGTGTTAGTGTGGTAATGTCATTTGCCAAGGCACCAGAAGAGATACAAAAAATTTAAGCACACCAATCTGTCAGGCATAGTTTCGAAAATTTTGGTATTGCAATTCAGCAACATCGAATCATTCCTTTGGAGGCTGCGGGCCAAAAACCACGCCCACCTATATTTTTTCACGTTTTTTCAGTTTTTTTTTAAATTTTTTTCAGCTTTAATGATTCTGTTCTGCCTTTTTTTCTCAAATAAATATTAGACTGCGACAGGTAGATCGCAAGGAGTGCATACAGATCTCGGGGGATCAATAACCCCCTGCAAGGGGCGATTTTTGTTTGTTTTAGATTGGTAGGGTTTTTCTGCTTTGATTTGTATTAGAGACCTTAATAGAAAGTAATAGGCGTAGAAGTAGCCAATGGACCCACAGAATACCCAGTGACAAATAGGAGCAGTTGAAAGGACCCCCCATGTGTCAATATGATGATTTTTTTTTTTTAAGGATTTCTTTTTGCTTTAGTCTGACCATTCTAACTCAATATAGATTGGAAAAAGGTCCAAAATTTAACAAAAAAATTTCAATCAAATTTAAAAAAAAAAAATTAAAAAAAAAAATTTTAAAATTTTTTTTTTCAAAAATATTTACAAACAAATTTACAAAACATTTTCAAAAAGATATTTTACAGAAAAATATTCGAAAAAAATTTTTTTTTAAAAATTTTCCAACAAATTTTCGAATAAAATTAAAAAAAAATATTTTTACAAAAAATTTTTAGACTCAATTTTCGAAAAATTAAAACAAAAATTTCAATATTTCTCTGAAAATGAAAATCATGACTGTAGCATAACATATAATTAATATTAAGAATAAACATATGTATGTATGTGTGTATACAGAGTAACATATTTTTATACCCTTCACCACAGGTGGAAAGGGTATATATAAGTTTGTTTTAAATGCGTTCGATTTTTAAATAGATGATATCTCTGTTTTAAAACCTAGGTCCATTAAACACATAGACATCATCAGGATACCGACTACAAACTGTCAAAAATAAAATACACACGTTTATAGGTAAACGATTATTTTGAAGCCAGCAAAGCTACATGGCTACACGACCACCATTGTGGCTGTCGTCAACTTAGGCTAATTTCTATTTTATTCAACAAAAGAAAATGTCACAAAATTGTAAATTCATATACACACACAAAAAGTTTTGGAGGAAATATTTATAAGTTTTTGAAAAAGTTATTTAATTTTATAAAAGCAAAATAAGTATTTCTACAACAATGTCAGAGTTTGCGATGTAGTTGCCGGCTTCAATATCATTAAGTAGCTGACAACACGGCGACAATTGTAGCAAACGGAATTTGTTTTCATTCGTTTTCTATTTATCTAACTCATGAATAATGAGTTTTTCTCATAGGACTTTATTAAAGTAAAGAGTCAACAATATGGATAATGCTGTACATGTCTGTATAAATAAAATCACCGTGGTGAAGGGTATAGAAGATTCGGCACGGCCGAATATAGCACTTTTACTTGTTTTTAATTTAAATTGATAGTGCAAGCTGTTGTTCTTATTTATCTAAGTTGTGTAATGCTCACTTTCTAATGTGGATAGTTAAATTGTTAGACATATATTGAATTTAGTTGTTGCATTATTTATTGGGTTAAGTAATAATGAGTGTTCTTGTAATGATCTCTTTTGATAAGAGATTAGCATTTTTCTAACATATTTGATATTTTATTTTGTGCTCACAAACTTTTTAAAAACAAACTGTAAAATAATATTACATTGTTATCCGAAGAAGCGCAAGAAGCAATGAATAAGGAGTATAGAAACTGTAGGCTATTCCATTCTCGTATTCACGTATTTCTACGAATGAAGATGTAATGCACTTTTTGCAAATATCACAGATCCTTATATTAATTCATTTAGAATGAGAATGAAATTGAAAAAATTAGAATACCATGATGATGTTAAAAAATTATTGATAGAATGAAAAAAATTGTTCTTTTTTATTGCAATTCAATGAGAGGTGGGCGTAAAAGTGGGCCTGTTATTGTAATTTTTGCATGAAACATTTTAAATAATATAAATTTCAGTAATATCAAATTTGAAGATTGTACCTAGAATATTTTAGAAAATATGCCACTTTTTATGTTGAGGTTATATGGGTGGTGGGGGTAAAAGTGGGCCAAAGTTTAAAATTTTTTTTCCGATAATGTTTGTAACAATATAACATTCAAGTATACCAAAATTGAAAGTTATACCTAAAGTATTACGGACAATACGGCATTTTACAAATTTCGATTGTATGGGAGGTGGGCGTAAAAGTGGGCGAATTTTCTTATTTTTTTTAAGACTGGAATTGTCTCAAAAATAACCTGTGCAAAATTTCAGAGCTCTACAATGACTCCTTGTATTTAATGCCGGCATTGTCTCACTGTGCGGCCTTCTCTGGTTTCTATCATGCTTGGCTTGCCTTTTCGAAACTAGAAAAATTAAGTACTAAATTAAAGTTAAAAATAAATGCAGCATTTTTACGTTCGATAACGATTTCGATAACCACAATAAGGCTGGTTGAATCACAAAAGTTTATAATAAACATATCGTGCGAGTTTTATGACAGATATTAGTATTTCAATACATCGCAAAATTTTGCCCATCTCTACCTACTTTATAAGTTTTTTTGTATCGATTAATTTGATTTGACACCAATCCAAGAGGAATTATTCACTTACAAGGTTCAATTGGCTCAGCAATGGAAGGTAAAGGACCATTCACTTCGTCACAGCTTCTCAGTTTTGGAATTACAGAAGCTCCAATCGGACATCTAAATGACAGTTCGGCTGTGGGTTGTGAAGTCGTAATAATAGTGGTACCGCAGAGCTGCCATTATATCCATTTAGACTTTTACTTTCACTTTTAGGTTAAAGGTCAGGAATTCACTGTCCTATCCAATCGGAGGATTCAATTACAAAAAAATCTAACAGATTTCTGTCCTACTTAAAAAATCATTTCAAAATTACAAAAAGAGATTTTGCAACTCTGATCGTATGGAAGAAAATATTTTATGAAAGTTTTACAACAGATTATCAAATCGTCAAAAAGTCTGTCACTTACATTTCTAATCCACATTATCATACTTTTTTAGCACACATGCTTTTTTTTACAGATCGTACGGCGCACGGTGGTTCAGAATTAATTTTTATTGGCCAAAACCTATATTTTTTGTTGACACAGATTCTTAAAATTTTTATGTCACCAGAAAGAAAGTAGATCAAAACTAAGGTAACCGAAAAATTGGGTCAAAATATTCGCAGTAGTGGGCGTGGCATGGTGCTAAAGGCAAAGAATTTATGTTAATTTAAAAATAAAATAAAAATTGTAATATTTGATCTCATATTAATTGCAATTTCTTAAAAACTGTTATCGATATTGAGCTGCGGTTTTTTTTGTTATGTTGGGTGAACTGTTGTTTTTAAGAAATGGTATATGCGCACCCTGTATAATTTGTAAATAGGGTGTTATGTTTAAAATTGGAAACCTCCATATATTCGCAAAGTTTGAAGTTTAGTAGTATATAACTTCTAAAGGACAAAAAAGGACAAAAAACCGAAACTACCCAAAGAAAGGCAAAAGTGTTCTCTTTAAGCCTATATATACTTTTGCACCCGCCCGGATCCGCCCGTAGAACACTTTTTCTATGTTAATGAAAATACTCAACATTTTTACAAACAAGAAGTCATTCACTGCCAAAAGTACAAATTGCAGATAGCAAAACGTAGGGGGAAAGAGAGAAATCTAACTAAAAAGTTAATTTTATTCGAAAATTGAGAATTTTAGTACACAAAACAATTTTTGGTAAAATTTCCTTAAAATCCAGTATAAGTTGTATATGACAAATTTTCCCATAGAAAACTTGTATAAACCGAATCAACTTAGGTAGTTCAACTTAGTTTTTTGTGTTTAGGTAATTTACTTTAGGTTTAACATTTTTATATGTAGTATAAATCACAATAATTTGGAAATAAATTTTATTTCGGTACAAGTATTCGATTTAAAAAGGCAAATTTATTGTACGTTTTCCAAATCAGCTTAGGTAGTTGAACTTGGTTTTTGTCTTAAAAAATTCCATACAAAAGAAAAATACCTGAGCTAGCCTAGGTAATAATAGCTCTAATATTTTTTTGTGTGTACGTAATCTACTTTAAGTTTGACATTTCTTTATTGAGTATATAAGGACAAAAATTTGGAAATAAATTTTACTGTCAGACAAGAATTCGATTTGAAAAGGTTGATAAATTTTTGGAAGTTATTTTTATAGCACTTCAACAAATACATTATTTTCAGCTTAATTAAAATATGGAAACTTTCAGCTATAATGAATTGACCGAAGAATATTTTAAAAACAAAGAAGATTTTCTAAACCATATTGAAAGAAAATTGAACATAAATGCTATCAGCAGTGAAACGCAATTGGAAATAAAAAACAAAGCATCTGATTTCGTAAAAATATTGCAAAAACGCTACAAGGAAGTTCACTATAGTAAAAGTAAATTTTACAAGCGGTTTGAAAATTGGTTACAAGGTGAACTTAGTATCCAGGTGATTTCAGAAACCACAAATAAGAAGAGTGGTGGAAGACCAGAAAAATCGCTAGATAACTGTAGCCATAGATCTAAGAGACGAAAACTTAAGAATATAAATGAAGAAATCGGATGTGAAAACATTAAAGATAGTTTTCTTTACAAGCTGCGATCACAAAAACAATTAACGAAAGTGGATAACATTGAAAAAGTCATTTCTGCTAATCCGGTGAGAACAAAACGGATCCTTAAAAGCATTCCGACACCAAACCAGGAAAAACAGTTCACAAATGAGGAAGCGCTTACATTATTTCTGGATTTAAAGTTAACAAAACAGCAGTATACTCAACTCAGATTACGTGCGATCGAAAAAGGCTCAAATTTATGTATATCCGTCATATCATCACATAATTGCAGCTAAAAAGGAGTGTTATCCTCCAAAGGAATCTATGAAAATCACACCAATTTCGGCACAGGTACAACTGCAAGCTGTACTTGATCATACAGCCGAAGGGTTGCTAAAATCACTTAAAGTAAGTGAGTTGAAAAAATATGGAAACTGCAATTTAACTCTTTTTTGTAAATGGGGATGCGATGGGTCTTCTGGACAAAGACAATATAAACAATTTTTATGTGAGGATATTTCTGACACAGATATGTTCATGGTGTCATTTGTACCATTGCGATTGATAAAAAACTTAGAGGACTCGGAACCTTCGTCCAGCACAGTGCAAACAAGTTATATTTGGAAAAACCAAACTCCATCGCCTACAAAATACTGCAGACCAATAAAATTTGAATTTAAAAAGGAAACTCATGACACCATTAAGAATGAAGTAAGTGACATTAGAGCTCAAATTTCAACACTAAGGCCATTAGAGTTAGAGATAGAGGAACAGACTATTAAATTGAATTACCAATTAATACTATCTATGATAGACGGAAAAACTGCCCAGGTTTTGACTGATACAAAAGCTTCATCCAGCTGTATTATATGTAAAGCAACATCAAGTCAGTTAAACCAAGAACCGACAAAGTCGGAGGATAGTATTGATGCATTTGAATTTGAATTATCACCGCTGCATACGAGGATAAGATTTATGGAACACATACTGAAAATAAGCTATGATTTGGACTTCGGAGCTTCAGGATCAGTAAGAAATAATGACACCAACAAAGAGATAAGAAAATTGAAAAAGAAACAAGTTCAAGATGCATTTCTCAAGCACGGGTTGATTATAGATCAACCAAAACAAGGATCAGGTAACACAAACGATGGCAACACCGCAAGAAGATTTTTTTTGGATCCCGAAACTACATCTGATGTAACAGGTTTTGATATAGATGTTATTTCAAGATTTAAAACAATTACTGAAGTACTTGCGTGCAATGAACTAATTAATGCTAAAAAATTTGGTGATTACGCCAAGGAAACCGCTGCTATATATACATCCAAATACAAATATAGAAATATGTCAGCAACAGTGCATAAAGTTCTTTATCATGGAGAAGAGGTCATTAAGTACCATTTATTACCAATTGGAGATTTGTCAGAGGAAGCCCAGGAAAAAAGAAACAAGGATTACAGGTTTTACAGAGAACATAATACCAGAAAAATATCACGAATTTCTACAAATTTATTTATTTCATATATTATTCGCAACTTCAGATCCCTTCATCTCTAGCATTCGAAGTCAATGGAAATTGAATCATTCGTAACTAAATGCCGAAGCTAAGGCACTGCTACAGGACACAGGTAATACAGAGCAGAATATAGAATATTTACAGGAAATATTCCAGCCAAATGAATAATAATTATAATTTGAATTTAGTATTTGAATAAAATAAAGTATACAAACATTAATATTAAATGTTATTTTATTTACCTAGAATCTATTTATAACTATAAATAAATATGTATATAATTAAAGAAAACTTAAATTACACTGTTTTGTTTTAAAATTGACCAAAAACTAGGAAATGTGTAAGTATTGTTAGGCATAAAGTTGAAATTTGGACAATCCTAATGAAAATACGGAAAATACCTCAGTGAAAATAGGGGCCACCCTAAGGATAGCAAAATATTGTATTGTCATCCAAGATTGACCCGTGGACCAAATTTGAGCCAAATTGTTTAAGGAAAAGTGGATCAAAAATGAGTTGGCACATTTGAAACGGAATTTCAAACAAGAATTAGGAATAGCAAATCGAAAGTTCAACTTTAGGCTTGAATTTCTCAGCAACCGCTGCACCGATTTTAATAAGGCCTAAACTCGGTAAAAGCTTAAGATGTTGTCTATTGACTAAAAAAAGTTACAGAGTTTTGGCCAATGAAAAACGTTTCTGAACCACTGTGCGGTGTATGGTAGTGAATCATGGCCATTAAGACCCATTCTATGCAAATAACTTAAAAACTATATTCACAAATGTTTTTATTTAAATTTTTTTTTGATTTAAAATCTTAACTATCGCCACCTGTACATATAAATCACCACAAACATGTGAGTTCAATAGGGCTAATCAAAATGAGTCTTGTTTTCTTACCCTTAAAATTAATATTATCTCAACCGTTAGTGAAATAGAATTATGTATAAACAACCAAGTCTTAGAAACTTGGACTAATAGGATAGGTAATATACAAAAAGCCATAATATACAAAAACTTAGGTTTAGTCTGTTTTATTTAATTTTTAAGGAGATACTTGTATTTGAAATATCGGGAACGTATATATGTACATATGTATATTCGAATAGCTAATACTGCAAACTTGGGTGCACATTTTAATAATAGAAAACGATATATTTTAACACTATTTAACAAAAAATTTTGAACTTTATATAAAGCCTGTATTTCTGAGTAATTACCCAGGGGTGAGTACCTCTATATAAAGTAATTGATGGTGCTGTAGCTCAAGTGATTAGCTCGTTGAGTACTAAGTAATGGTTTACGAGTTTAATACTCAGCCGTGGTTACATCAATTTTTCTGATATGTATTAATTTCTCTATATAATGTATATCACAGCGCCCTCCTTCGTCGGTATTACCACATAGCACTTAGTCGCCGGTGAACGAAAATAATTATAAATTGGATATGCTAGCTTCAAACTAATTCTCCTAAATAACACCAGAGGCGCTTGCAACACTGTTCTTAAAAAAAATAATCACAACGTACAATTGCAGTGTTGCCATAAGCGAAGCTTTACTATCACACTAACCATCTGCTTTATCTATTTCTACCCCTTTCCAAGGGAAGTAACATATGGAGTTAATATAAGCATTAATTTCCTGAGTGTAAAAAAATACATAAACAATATCTGAAGCAGTATAAATGTAAGAGTCTTAAAGTGGATTACTTTCGAAGCAAAATAAGGACGTTGACAAAGTGGAGGGCACAGCTAGTTATGAAAAAATTATTTGTTTTCAGATAAATTAAATACTTTAAAGTAATAAATTGCAAAAATGTCTTTTATTAATATTCGTGGATGGTACGGATTGGTCAGACATAAAAGCTTAAAAATAAATATTTTTTTGAAATTAGCAAAAAAAAAGCAAAAAATTGACTTGCTGGGGGTGGGATTGGGGCGATACCAGTCCCTGGCCATAAAAACTAAAAAATTTTATTTTTATAGTATTGAGGCGTATGTAATTTATTTCTTAAAAAAAATAATGAAAATAATGTGCCACCCACAAAAGGGTGCGTGGCGAAAAGTGTCATTTTGGAACCTACTGGGACCAAGTTTAGGTTGTTGAACAGTCGCTGACCATAAAAGTTGCATTTGCTAAACAAAAGTATGGGAAAACTTAAAAACAAAAATAATTTTTTAGAGGAAGGATTAGGGTAACTTTTTTCTCCGTGGTCCGATTTTTCTTATTTTCTAGCTTTAACAGACTATGACCATAAGAGATTTTTTTGCCAAGGTTTTTTAACTTAGGAACACTCAATAAATTTTCAGAGCCAATATAAGCTAAAAAAGTAATGTCCGGCTAAATTGCCAAAATACCCCAATGTGCGTCGCTCTGTGTGATATATTTATAGAGTGTGCCCAAAAATCTTTTTTGGGCCATAAAAAGATTTTGGTCATAAAAATTGTTCTCGTGCGAACGGACAAAATCTTGCTGAATATATAAGAGTGTAAAGCCGTAATGACACTCACTTTTTTCGTCTTTTTAAGATTTTGGAGACAGTACAAATATATTTTAAAAGAAAATTCCCCTAAGAGCCAAGAGTTCCGCTATATTTCAAATAAATCTCCAAACGTCAAAATTTGTATACATGTGATCGATAAAAAGTTAAAAAAAATCTAATAAATTTTAGCTTAAAAATGACATTTCAAGCTTAAAATATTACAGTGATCCTAGTTCATCAGTTTTATTGTTGAATTGCGGAATGAAATGATACACCATTGAAAGAAAACAAAAACAGTAAATGAAAATAAAAACATTTTTGTAAATAAAAACATTGAAAATAAAAACATTTTTGTTTTTATTTTATATATTTCTCTTCTTCTAACATTAGCTATTTCACTCTTTCAATCTTAGATTAAGACAAGACGAAAAAAAGTGAGTGTCATTACGGCTTAGAATAGGTTCCGAGTATAAAATAGTGCAAGATATTTTTTGACGAATTTTAAAGAGAAGCAGTAATGCTCTATTAAGTGGGAGATTTTCGGGAAATTCTTAAAAAAAATGTTTAAAAAATTCTAAAAGACACAGACTTTATATTTAGCACTAATAGGTTATAAGTTACATAATTATTTAAAATTTATTATGAATTTAAATTTGGTAAACAAAATGGTATAACAATTAAACAAATTTTAATTTACTAAAAAGTTTATAATTTCATTACAATACTCAGAAAGGTCGCTGTGAATTCGCTAGTTGAATTAGAATATAACTAACTTTTGATTCAATTAGCATTGCAGGTTTTAAAATCGTACACTTTAATGCCCAAAGCTTAAATAATAAGGTAGATGAATTTAAGGTAATATTTGAGGACTCCGATATTGATGTTATTTGTGTCCCGGAAACATGGTTAGTAGCATCAACCCCCGATAGTTTTATATGTCCTTATGGTTACAGAGTCTTTAGATCTGACAGAGAAAGTCATGGTGGTGGTGTTGCCATATTTGTAAAAAGTAGTATTTCTTGTAAAATTTGCTTTATTTTTATTTAAGTTTCATCGTATGGCAAAAAGTTGTTGTTGGATTGCGTTTATATACCAAAAAAGAGAATATCAGTAACCATTCTGTTTTCTACACTTGAAAATCTTGCCTGAAGATATGATGATATAACTATTACGGGTGATTTTAAATCAAATCTTTTGATGGAAATGATACTCCCTGATAATATGCTATCGCTTGGTCTTACTACAGTTAACATAAAAAATCCAACTCACCATACATCCACAATAAGCTCACTAATTGATATTTTCTTTGTGTCTAACCCTGGCAATATAATTTGGCATGATCAGATATCTGCTCCTTGTTTTTTAAAACACGATCTGTTATTTTTAACTTATAACTTTCAAGTTCAACATATGAAACAGTGTTTCAGTTATCGTGATTTTAAACACCTGGATGTTAATTATCTTCATGAATGTTCATCAAGCATTGCCTGGAGTGACATCTATTTCATGCTGTCAGTTGACGAGCAATCGTCATTTCTGGAGCAAAACATACAATATCTCTTTGATTTAGCTGTACCACTAAAACAAAAAAATATAATTTATAAACAAAAACCCTGGTTTTCAATTATTGTTAAAAATGCAATACTCCAAAGGTACTTAGCATACGGTAGTTGGAAACGTTGTAAAACTCCTGAGCTTAAATTGCAGTATTCCGTTGCAAGAAAAAATTTTAACAAAGTTATTAAACGCGCAAAACCCGAATATTATTCTAATCGGTTTAGTACTGCAGTCGATTCAGGACAAACTTGGAATACTATACGTGAAATAGGAATAGGCAGTGCAAACAACAATGTTGACTGTCAATTGGATGCAAATATGCTTAACAGAACGTTTACTACCATCCCTGTTATTCAAGCAAATCCCACTGTTTTCAATTTTTCTACAGACAGGTTAAATACAAATAATAGGATAACCGTGGAATTTTTTCAACTTTCTTACGTCACTCAATATGATGTCCTTTAAACGTGCTCATCAATTAAATCAAACGCAGTGGGTAGTGATAACTTACATCCAAAATTTATAAGAATACTGCTGCCCTTGATTCTTCCGTATTTCACCCATATGTTTAATACTATCATAATGTCAAGTGAGTATCCACTAAACTGGAAACATGCAAAAATTGTGCCATTACCTAAGTCGAATGGGGAATACAGACCTATAGCCATCTTGTAATTTCTATCGAAAGTCTTGGAAAAACTTGTATACAAACAAATGACTGCATATCTTTATTATAATGATTTGCTTTCTAGTATGCAATCTGGTTTTCGCCAGAGTCATAGCTGCATTACGGCTCTTGTGGAAGTTAGTGAGAATATACGGCAAGGATTAGAAAATGGATACATTAATTCTTAGTGCTTTTGGACCACTCTAAGGCTTTCGATGTGGTAGACCATGATATACTCATTGAAAAACTCAAACATTTTTTTAAATTTACGAGCACATCAGCGAGACTTATATTATCATATTTCTCAAACCGGTCACAATCGGTATTTCTAAATGATGCATGGTCAGATTGCTTATCCCTTATAAAAGAAGTGCCTCAAGGCTCTATTTTAGGACCTCTTTTATTTTCATTATATGCAAACCATTTGCCAAATCAGCTTTCTAAAAGTAAAATCCATTTTGTTGCCGATTTAAACAGAATCTACCTTTGGGCTAGTGCAAATGGACTCTGTTTGAATCCGAGCAAATCCAACATTTTCGAAGATATTGTGTTAAATGGTGAAAAAATTGATATTGTTCGCACTGCGAAAAATCTGGGTATTACTTTTAATTGCAATTTGACATGGAATGATCATATCAACTCACTGGTTGGTCAAACTTATGCAAAGCTTCGAGCTATCTGGTCCACACAATATTTCACTCCATTAAGAATAAGGGCCTTACTTGCCAAAACGTACCTAATTCCTTCCCTGATGTATGGGTGTGAATTATTTGGAAGCTGTGACACAGTTAGTAAAAGAAAACTGAATGTATTGTTTAATAATATTATAAGATATGTGTATGGATTGAGAAGATTTGATCAGGTCTCCTCTGTTTCTATTTCTTTGTATGGAGTCTCTTTTGAAAACTTGGTTAAAATCCGCACTTTTACTTTTTTGCATAAAATAATAAATAGTCAAATACCCAGATATTTATTTGAAAAATTTCGTTTTTCTAAATCGCCACGAAACCTGTTATATATTCGTAGAGCTAAATTGAAAGACGTGTTTTCTTACAGCTGACAAAGTCCAAGTGTTGCTTTATTATTTCATTTGACAGAACATCAACTTGTTACAAGAAGGCGTTGCCAGATTTTTCATGTTCATAAATACCCAATACGTCCCTTCTAAACTAACTTATAATACTATGAGCCTATAACTAATGAAAATTATTTTTATATTTCTTATGTACATTTTAAGTTATAATTAATAATATATATTAAATATATTTTTTTTTAATATTTTTTTTTTACGTTTCTTTAATCACTTTACCACATTTTCGCGGTCTAAGTTTTCGTTGTAATGAGTCCTCAGCAGAATTACCAATATCTATATTTCGTGACGTATTAGCTGTTTCATGATTTTCAATGGCTAAGTCTTCAAGTGTTTCAGCTTGACCACCCTGTACATTGTCTTGGTTTGCCTTATCAGCCTCATTGTTACGCGTTTGATAAACATCAACCTCTAGAGGGTTTTCATCCACCACGGATTGTGTATCTTGCTGCTCATTTGTAGCATTTAAACTTCTTATTTGGTCAAGATGACGCTTAATAATTTGATTGTTATCATTTATAACACACATATATGATTGCGTGCCTATTCTCTCTTTAACAGTTGCAGTTGCCCATTTGGGCATTTGTTTTGATCTCTATAATCTCTTGTCTCCTTGAGAAAACTTAACATTGCGTTTGCCTTTGTGATTACGTTGGCTTTTCATTTGACTTTCTAAAATAAAACTTTTCGTTGAGTCTGGTTTCAAAAGACTAAAGCGAGTTTTTAACGTCCTTCCTAAAAAAAACTTTCGCTGGAGACTCTTGAGTTGTACTGTGTTTTGTAACGCGATAATCAATGAGAAATTTGTTAATTATTGTATCTAAATCAGTTACTTTATTACTTGATAAATTTGCCATGATTGATTTTTTTACGCTTTTAACAACAATTTCTGCCTGGCCATTTGTCGATGGATGGCCTGGTGCAGTTAAAATATGCCTAACATTGTTTGCTTTCAAAAAGTGCAGAAACTCTTTTGACGTAAATTGACGTCCATTGTTACTAACTAAGGTGTCAACTAACTAAACCATAGCGACAAAAGAGTTCCCTGATTTTATTTATCGTAAAAACAGATGTAATCTCTTTAGGTTTAAAAATTTCTACCCATTTCGAATATGAGTCTACAACAATTAGTAAATAAAAGTTTTTGATAGGACCTGCGAAATCAACATGGACTCGACTCCATACCACGTCAGTAGGAAAATAAACTTAGTTTTTTCAGGACTTGACTGCAACTTTTGACATGCACAGCAATTCCTCACAATATTCTCAATGTCTTTATCAATAGCAGGCCACCACACATAACAACGTGCGAGTGCCTTGGTTTTTACTATCCCGAAATGTTATCTATGTAACTCATCAAGTACTAAACTTCTTAATTTTCGTGGTATTAAAGTTCTATGACCCCATAAAATACAGTCATATTCTACCGATAACTCGTTTGCTTTTTCGCGAAATGGTGAAAATTCTGGTGTCTTTAAATTTTGAACTGTACCCCTGTTAATACTATCTGCCAACTTATACATCGCCTCGTTTCTCTCGCGATGTCTTTGAAGTTTAAGTGCAGACTATTTATTTTTCAACAAAATTAATGTAACTATACTCTTTTGTATCCTCTACTGTTTGACTTTGAGGCATTCTTGACAGTTGATCAGCATTATTAAAAGAGCCTCTAATAAATTATACTGTGTATTCAAAGCCTGAGATGGCAAGGGCCCACCTTTGAATTCTTGCAGATGCCATTGCAGGTGAAGCTTTGTTTTCACCGAAAATCCTTATTAAGGGCTTATGATCAGTGCGCAACACAGATTTGTTGTCTAATAAATATTACTTAAGTTTAGTTACTGAAAAAATTATAGCCAAGGCTTCTTTTTCAAGAGTACTATAGTTTCTTTCACTTTTAGATAAAGACCTTGAAATAAAAGAAATTGGTTTCATAGAACCATCAGAAAATCTGTGTGAAAGAACGCCAGCCACTGCATTATTGCATGCATCCGTTGTTAAAACTATCGGTAAATTGGGATTGAAATGCTCAAGAATTTGATCAGAAGTGATGTCCTCTTTTAACTTTTGATATGCCTCATTACAAGCTTTATTCCAAGTAAATTTTGAGTTCTTACGTAAAAGTTCATAAAATGAAGTCATTTTGCTACCAAAATTATTCACAAATTTGGAATAATAGTTTATCATTCCAGCAAATGCCCTCAATTCGGAAATATTACTTGGTTTGGGTGCATTAATGATGGACGAAACTCCTTCATTATTCTTCTTTAAACCATATTTATCAATAGTAAAACCCAAGTACGAAATTTCTTTCTGAAAAAACTTGCATTTAGTTTAAGACCAGCTGAACTTAATTTATTTAAAACAGTTTTTAAATTCTTAACATGACTTTGAAATGTTTTGCCAGTGACGGTGATATCGTCTTGGTACACCACTACACCAGGAATCTCCCTCAGTAAATTTTCCATCGTTTTCTGAAAAATTGGTGCAGCAGTCTTGCTACCAAATGGCAAGCGTTTCACTCTTAGGGTCCCGATGTGTGTACTCCAAGAACACAGTAACTGGGATTTATCATCAAGCTGTAACTGATTATAAGCATTAGACAAATCAAGCTTCGTGAAAAGTTCTCCCCCTTGAAGTGCTGAGAAACTTCGTCAATACGAGGTAGCGGATATTTAAAATCCTCCAAAAATTTATTTAGGGTAACTTTATAATCTCCGCATAGCCTTATATCTCCATTTTGTTTTAGTATGGGAACCAATGGAGTCCCCCAATCTGAATTGTCTATTGATTCTAAAAGTCCTTGCTCTATGAGGTCTCTTAACTGTTCTTCAATTTTATTTTTCCAAGCTAATGGCAATGGTCGCGGTTTGAAAAATATAGGTCTGGCTTCATCTTTTGTTATCAGCGAAACTTTTGCACCATTATAGGCACCTAACGAGTTACTAAAAATATTGCTAAACTCAACTTTTATTTGCTCTTCAATCATTTCAAATTTATCGTTTGCATTAACCAAATTTACTTGTACCAACTCAAAATTAAAATGTCTCAAAAATGTACGACCGAGTAATGGAGGTGTCTTAGTTTTTGTTACAACCACCGTAATCACTTTTTGCACACCATGATAATCAATTATAGCTTCAAACTCACCTGCAAGAGGAATATGATCACCACAGTACGACAAATAAGAAGTTTTGCATGGCTTTAACAAATTTTTGTCACTGATTTTTTTATAAAACGACTCTGGAATCAATGTGCAGGGTGCTTCTGTGTCACAAGTAGCTTCAATTTTAACTCCGTCAATTCTTATCGGTAACATGTAAAGACCCATTACGCCTTTTTTAATATTACTAAAAATGGAAAACACAAAATCATTACTACTATCATTACTAAATTGGTTATCAGAATCTGATATATATTTAATTTTATTAGCCTTCAGTTTGCAAATCGCCGCTAGGTGTCCAATTCTTCCGCAGTGATGACATTTGCTGTCGTTGAATTTACATTTTTGCGACTCATGATTTCGCCACCCGCAGTGAACACGTGTTGTCTTCTTTTTACTGCCAGCTTTGTTATTGTTTTTACTCGCGCTAACTTCACTACGTGTTTGTGACTTTGGATTTTGCGCGCCATGACGTCTTGACCACATGCCTTTCTTAACAAAATTAATGTTGTCTCTTTCACACTGGTTGGAAGACTAATTATACTTTGTTTCAAAGATTAATGCCTTCTTTAACGCGTCCGTCAAAGTAAGCCTCTCCTCCTCCTCGCAGAACCGTTCAAACATTTTACTTGGAAGACCCATTATAAACTGGTCAAGCAGGCATACTTCTAAATGTTCAGCGAATTTACAATCTAGAGCCAACTTCTTCACTCTAGCAAACCAACTGGCAATGGACTCATCATCTCCTTTGCAAGAACTGTAAAATAGTTTGCGTTGTTTAAAAATTATCTTAGATGATTAGATGCTTGCTTATATGTCTTCTGCATTGGAGACTCTGGGCTGCACAAACTCTGTAAAATGCTGTATGCCTCGGCACCAATTAATTCTAATAATATAGCCTTTTTCATGTTGTCATCCTCGCAATTAATCTCACACAAATGTATATCTAAACGTTCTTTCCACAAGATCCAGTTGTCGGAATTTGGCGAAAACTCGCTAAGACCATGTGATTGCATAAATGTGAACATACCAGCATTACTGGTACTTGGCGCTGCATGTGTCATCTTGAACCAAACGAATCATATACTTCTGAAGATTGTTTTGTGGTTTTTAGGGTTCCGTACACAAAGTGTAAAAACGTAACCCTATTGTTTTCGCTACAATGTCTGTCCGTCTGTCCGTCTGTCAGCGCCTTTTATCTCTGGAACCGTAATCGGTAGACTCTTGAAATTTTCACAGATGATGTATAGCTGTTGCCGATATAGCAACAAATACTAAAACTTATAGGGTGTTCCAATAGACAGGTGTTATTTACGAATATGTGAACTGTAGGTGGGATACAATTGAAATTTACAAACAGTAATTAAAAATTAGTTCACTATATAAACAACTATAAAAAAATAAAACTAAAAATTAAAGGGTGTTCCGATAGTGGTGTGATTTGCATGTATAAGGCCTAAGTTTTGAACCATAATAGGTAGATGCTTGAAATTTTCACAGAAGGTGTATAGCTGTGGCCGCTATAATAGCAAATACTAAATTTTATAGGGTGTTCCGATAGAGAGGTGTTATTCACGAATATGTGCATATTTCGTGAACTGTAGGTGGGATACACTTGAAATTTACAAACAGTAATTAAAACTTAGTTCACTATATAATCAACTATAAAAATATAAAACTAAAAATTTTTGAATGTTTTGCATGTATAAGGCCTAAGTTTTTATCCATAATAGGTAGACTCTTGAAATTTTCACAGAAGGAGTATAACTGTGGCCACTATAGCAACAAATACTAAAACTTATAGGATGTTCCGAAAGTGACGTGTTATTTGCCTGTATATAGGAAGCAACCACTTAAAATTTGCAGTGATTTAAACTATGCGTTATAAGCAAGTATACATATTAAATCTAAAAATTAACGGGTGTTCCGTTAGTGACGTGATTTGTATGTGTATATGGCATAGGTTTTAAACGATAATAGGTAGACTCTTGAAGTTTTTACAGGATGAGTATTACTATGGCCACTATAACAAATAGTAAAAATTAAAGGGTTTGCCGGCAGTGATGTAATTTACAAGCACATTGACTAATTTATTAACCATAATAGATAGACTCTTGAAATTTTCACAAAGGTGTATTACTATGACCCCTAAAAAAACAATAAAAATTTAAAGGGTTTTGTCGACAGTGACGTGTTTTGCATGTATAACGACATATTTTTTGAACCGTGATAAGTAGACTCTTCCAGTAGTATAGAAGATGTGATGTCATGGCCGGTATGACAATTATTAAAAATTAAAGGGTATTCTAACAGTGACATGTTTTTCACGTATAGTAACTTATTTTTTTTAATAGTAATAAAGGGTGTTCCATCAGTGACATGTTTTTCACGTATATTACCTTATTTTTTGAACCGCAATAGGCAGGCTGATGTAAATTTCTATAGATAGTGTATTACCATGCCGCTATAACAAAAATTGCTAAAATTTAAAGGGTGTTCCAACAGTGATGCACTTATGACTTTAATTTTAAAATTAAAGGGTCACTCATAAGACATGAAAAATATAACAACTTGAATTTTTAAAGTTGTACTAAACATAGTACGGAACCCTAAGTGTGTGAGTCTAACTCGCACTTGCCTAATTTATTAAATAATACACTTCAATTTATAAATCACATTTAAATTAAGGCTAACAAATTGCACTTTTAAAATGTGGTTATAATATAACCTTAGTTAATTGTTCTCGTTGCCAATTTGTTATATATTCGTAGAGCTAAATTGAAAGACGTGTTTTCTTACAGCTGACAAAATCCAAGTGTTGCTTTATTATTTCATTTGACAGAACATCAACTTGTTACAAGAAGGCGTTGCCGGATTATTCATTTTCATAAATACCGAATAAAACCAAAATATTTTAATACCTCGGCATCAATGTCTAGTGTCTGAATGGCAAATTTATGTACATGCCGCTCGTCTTTGGAGCAATCTTCCACCAAGTCAACAAAGAAACAGCACAACAAGAAAACATTTTCATTTAAATTTTATCAATAACTTAATAATTACTTGTTCTTATTGTTTTTCTTTATTTTTTATAATATGTATTTTCATATACTTATGTATTAAGTTTATTTATTTTTTAATTATCAAATTTTGTAACGTAATGCGTTCCTGTACTATAAATATAAGACCCAGGCATGTTGTATAGGAAATAGAAATAAATATGTAAATAAATAAATATTTTGGCTCCCGATGTTCACTGGTATTTACTTTCAAATTAGTGATAAAATTTTTAAATCGGTAACCATAAAAATGATTATGGCCGCCTTTTTAAAATATGTGCCACAGTTTGCCATTTTTTGACAAGATTTAGGTTAAAAATTTATTAGTATTTAAACCCCCATAACTTTTTTTCTTTTCGGTCTACCCCACCTACAGAACAAAAAGACGCTTATCAAAATTTTATTATAATTCAATAAAAGGTTGTAGATTTTTCACCGCTTTCTCGTAAAATGGTCAACTGTGTGTCATTAAATACAGATGAGTGCTTCGATAGACCGATTGGTAGCGCGCTAGTCTTTCAGTCTGAAGGTTGCGGGTTCGATTCTCGCCAAAGACTCTGGGTGATTTCTGCAGACAAGCGAAAAAGCTTCGCAGAGGTAGTAGTGTCTTAAAAAAAAAGATAATATTAGTTGAACAAGCTGAAATGTACAAAAGATAGTATAAGCTCGAAAACTAGAAAAGCCATATCTTTTATTGTTTTTTTTTTATAATCGCATAATAAAATAAAATTTTTATATTTTGGTTTTGTTTACTTGTATATTTTTTGCCCTGATGAAATCAAAACAAAACAGTAGTTCGAGGAATATACTCCTATAACAACCTAGGTTTATTACTTTTGTTTATGGTACCTTGTTAATGGCTTATCTTACCTAAATCTGTTTTTATATATTCGTACTTTGTTTATTTCTTATTGTTTTTAAAGTTGCTGTTAGACTTAAAAAGCAGTAGTTTCATGCAAACATGTATAAGTTCAATTGAACATAAAATACAAACAAGGAATTATTTTCAGTCTAGCATGCCCGACCAACAAATACCTCACATTTACAGAAGTAAATTAACTATAAGAATTCTGCTTTAATTATAAAATTATTTCCTTCTCCGTGCCTAATACTTGTATTATTGTATTGGTTATTGTATTATTGTAATGCAATAGAACATAATATTCTTCATGCCTTATATTTACAATATACATACGAACACATGGTTCTGCACACAAATTGTTTTCTCCAGTTAAAAGTTTTAATTAGTTTCTGACAGAAATTAATTTAATTTAATGTATTGTTAATTAAACTATTTATTTAATTAGAATTTTCTGTCTTAATTAAGTATATAATTGAACCAATTAACAAATTACAAAACATTTTATTAGTGTATAATATCAGCTGTTCAAAATATCCTTGTCATGCTGTCATGTTATTTTTGTTAAGTATTGTTTGGCATTTCATAATGGAAAGACTTACGCCTGAACAACGTTAACAAATCGTTCAACTTTATTACGAAAATTAACGTTCTGTGAGGAATGTGTTTCGTGCACTTCGCTCAACTTATGGTCACCATAATCGGCATATTGAGCGTACTATTCGCAACACCATCACCCATTTTGAGACCCAGCATTCATTATTGGATAATATTCGACTGAATAGACCACGTCCAGCACGCTGTGAAGAAAATATAGCGGCCGTAGCTGAGAGTGTACACGAAGACCATGGAGAGTCGCGTCTGCACCATTCGCAGCAACTCGGACTGACGTATGGAACAGCTTGGCCCATTTTACGTCGAGATCTTAAATTGAAAGAATACAAAATACATCTTGAGTTCGCTTCCCTCTATGGGCTCTTGAAAAATTCCAAGAATAGTGGATTGGAATAGTGGGCGTGGTACCTCCCATTCAAAGTAAAAAGTTATTATCCTGTATTTAGAGAACTGCAATAAGTAGAGCCTTGGAATTTCGCAACAGTAATAGGGGATTAACGTAAGTAGTTTAGCTAAACACAGAGTGAATTAGAATAGTGGGTGCGGTCCCATAGAAAGTGAACAATTATTATCGTGTTCCTGGCGATCTACAATAGATAGAGCCTTGAAACTTTACACGAGTAATGCTGTGCTAATGCGTATAGTAAACTGGATTGGAGCAGCGGGCGTGGTGCCTCCTATACAAAGTGAAAATGTGTTATCGTGTACCTAGAGAACTACAATAAGTAGAACCTCGAAAATTTGCACAAGTAACCCTCATACTATTGCACATAATCCACCACAATATAGACGGGATTCGTATAGTGGGAGTGTTAAAATGCATAGTCTAGCAAAAAAACAGATTGGATGGTACCAGTGGGCATCGTACTTTGCATATAAACCGAAACAGTTTTGTCGTGAGAATAGCCTGCGTTTTCGAGATAAAGCTCGGTCATACTTTTTCCAAGTGTTTATTGCTTTTTTGCGGATGGGTGTAGCAAAGCTTACCATAGCAGTTTTATGCATTTTGAAAAAGTTGTGTTAAATGAATGATTTGAAAGAAGGGTACCAACGAATGCAAGACCCACTGAAGTCAAATACATTGCTCCTAAATAACAAAATAATGTTTGTCTGTCTGTCTGCCTGATGAATTTTAATAAAATTTTGTGAGGAGGTACCTTAGTATCTCGGTTCAATTATAAAATACTTTTTTCTGCAAAGATTTTTCATTTTCTAGAGAAAATAGAGAAAAAGTAGTGAAAGTACGCATTTTTACCGATTTAAAGGTACTACCAATTCGACAGCATCTTTTGTTTCAGGTTTCCCATAGTATCCACATTTAAAAAATTTCTGTTCGTGATCCTAAGACTTACGCTGGTCAGTGCTGGACATCTACACACAATACCTTTTTTTCTAATAGAAATCTAACAGAATTCGAAAGAAAAAGACATGAACAATTCTGTTACAACATCCGACATTCGTATCGACTTCTGACAGAAGGTGTGATGAAATTATTCTTTTTGAATTACCCCTTTATACATTTGTGTTCGTTGACCAGTTAGATCTCGTTATCTAAAATTTAATATAAAAAGTAAATAAAACTTAATTGTATAGAATCTAAAATTTATCAGGCTGAAGCTTTTTTTCATGTTTCTATAATTCCGGGTCAAATTTTGGAGAGAAATTTGTCAGAATTGTTTGATTCAGACAATGTCGGATTATTTTGCTGGCTGCGAAGCCATCGAATTTTATCCAAGTATTAGTTAGAGTGGATTCGTTTCATATATTGACATACATACATTCATAGCTATAGTAGTACAATTGCAGTTGCATGGCTGTAAGCAGTAGCAGTTACAATCTTTAACACGAACGCTGCACTTTTTTTTATTGTAGGGTGATAAAGCGAAGAAATCCAAAAAACAAACAGCAAAAACTCGAACACAAATTTTAATGTCATTGTGGAGCTAAGTTCAAAAGCGTGTTTAATAAACTACAATATCTCCTACAATCACAAAAAAAAAACAAAATACACTCAGCGAATATAAAAACACGTTCAACACAATGCATAGTGGGGTAGAATAACTATATTGGAAATTTGTTGAGCATTTCTAAAGCACTGGATCGAAAGACTTAAATTTAAACATAGGTATAGCAGAGAAGGTTTCGTAGTTAGGTACCCATTAGGTATAGCGCTCTAAAACTTAAAATTTCTTAATTTTTGACCAACATCAAAAGTAGGAGAAGGGTTGTTAATTCCTCTACATATTTTTTATATTTTCGTCTTCAGAACTCCGTCATTTCTTCGGAACCGTGTTTTTTATTTGAAAGGCTATGCTTACAACACAGGTGATTATAAAGTATCTTTTGAAACGTAAAGGGCAGCCAGTTAAAACATTCATATAGAAAAAATAACAAAAAGTTATAAATCACTAAACTTAGGAATTAAGAGATGTACTCGCAGGTAATTTAATTTGACGTATCAAGACAACGAGAGAAGCAACTGACAAGTTTAGCACTAGAGGTGTATCCAGACTTACTTGCACCGGCAACCGTAGATATATAAACTGAACGAACATTAAAGACAAGATTCAGGGAACACATACGCTCGTACAAGCGGAGAAGGGAGGACTCCAACATTACGCCTTAATACTTAGGGACAAGCACCAAGTCATGAATTTTTGAAATTACTAGCAAAAAAACCTAATACCGAAGATATGCACACATATTTTTTACCTACTCAAAGCACGAAGCTTATTTTTTCAACAGTATTTGCTAAATTTGTTTCTCATCAAACATGTTGAATCAAACGAATGATATGTATTAAATATTTGAACCATTTCTATTGAACCAAAAGAGATTAAAGTTAATGCCTTTCTCCAGACAAAAAATGTTTAGAAATTCTGCTTAGCCCATGTAAAATTTTATATACATTAGACCCGGGGGGTTATTCGATTCGTTTTTTGATTAAAAAAAAAACGTTTCGGTAACACAATGTATAATTCATACAAATTCGAATGGTTTTACGCTCGAATAGAATTACTAAGTCACCAGTACTTCTGAAATATTCTATTTACTTTGAAATATATTTCAACTGTGTCCCACTGTGCAACGGTAACAATTGAAACCAGCACGAGACAAACTCTTTATGGGTTTATCAACTTACTATTCGTTGGTTCGTTGTCTGACTGGCTTCATCATTTCTGAATATTTTTTTTCATTTATGCCTTACACACATATAATGATCGTTTTGTACCAGTATAATTATTTGAGGAGCTAAGGAGTTCGTGTCTGTCTGGAAAACAATGACAAAGACACAGAAATAATAAGTATAACGTTACTTCATAAGCGAAATGCGAGAAGTACCTGAACGACCCACAAAAAATATAAATAAATAAAAACAAAATGTTTATCAAAATTTGATAAACAATTTTAAAAACAAAAAAGCTGTAAATAATAGAAAAGTAACTCCATTATGAACTTTAAAAACATTTAAAATAAAAATTAAAATAAACCTACAGATCTTAAACGAGCGGACATCTCTCTGAAAATACTTTAGTTGTTTCTTTTTTGGAACATCTTTTTAAAGTCGTGAATTTTTTTCAGAGTATTAAAAGCCGGGTTGACCAATTGAGGGTTAAAAAGAATGCATCACATGCAAATTGTTGTTTGAGCCCTTTTGTTTCCTTTCCAAAATGGTGTTATGGTGTTGTACTTATAAACTAAACAAAGAAAAATCAATAGAGGCTCAGAAAACAAAAATTTCCAGATATGTCTTCCAAAATTAAGACAATTGTATAAAAAATACTACTAAAGCTATCTAGTTCAAAATTCTTCTTCTGTTTAAATTGGTTGTAGTATTGTTGTTTAAATTGAATCAGTTCAGCAGCATAAAAATTACTGTTTCTTTTTCTCTCTGGAGATGGATTTACAATATGCGCTACCGTCTCAGTCTCTTCCAAGCATAGTATCTTCTTAGCTCTGAACTTTGTAGTGCAGTGTCAATGGCCAGAGTCATTGGTGGCAATCCAACTCACAACCCAAGACTTCTGAACCAGAGCACTACCCACAAGTCCACCGGAGCAGACAGAATGATGTTACTTATTTTAGCTGTTAAAATCAGGGGAACGAATACCAAAGATATGCACCGAATCAAGAGAAATCTCGGCCCAATTTCGCACAACAAGTAAAAAGCTATTTAGAAAGAAGTGGATAGATAGTTTTCTTAAGCCACCTGCTATATAGCTTAGACATACCCAATTTTGACTATTATTTGTTTCATTCGATGTAGAATGTCCTAGCTGAAATACGCATGACTTTAGAACAAGGTGAAACAAATTGGCTTGATTTGTTTCTAACTACGTCAAAAGGTGTGAAGTGGTTCTGGGATCTAATCGCAGCTTTTGATGTTCAATGCTTTACACGAAATACGAGGACATTGTACATTTACTTTAAACATTAATTTTTAATAATTCTTCTTTAATAATTCTATCATCACCTGCCTCATTCTACTTAACTTAGAAAATCTTTCTTTTCCAATAACTGCAATATTATTTTCAAAACTTGGACCTTGAGAAATGGGTGCTAAGCGGGCAGAAATGGATGCTAAGCGGGCAGATTTAAAAGAATTTTGAAACATACATAGGTTATAATCTAGATGATGTCCATCTATATATTTTCAAAACTTGGCCCGAGAGGAGAGAAGCTTAACTAATTTTAATAAAATTTAAAACTTTGATTTTTGTATGAAAAGTGTAATAGGCTAGAGATCGGAGGGGAAAATGGAATAACAGGTATTTGTAAAGGGCTGTATCGATTGTAATGAAATTTAAAAAAATGTATAGTTCCCTATCTAGAAGGTGCAGTAGGCTCAGTCGGCTCAAGCCGGCTGAGCCGACTTGAGCCGATCCGCCGAAAACTTTTCTTCACAGCCGTCGCCGCTGAAATACTGTCGGCTTTGATCGGCTGAAACACAGCCGCTGTTTCTAAGGTATTTTTTATAACTCACATTGAATAATCGCTTATTGGTATACAGTATGTGTGTGCATTCATACATGTAAATATGTATCAAAACAATAACTGTTTTATGTTAAATGAATATGGCAGCCATAGTTACCATATCAAATTAAATAAAATCGCAAACCAAACAATGTTCTTTATTTATTAATACCATTTTAAAGTAAAAATTTTCACTAATAAGTGCAAAAAGGTCAAATTTCAATGCCCTAACAGTGAGCAAGGTGTTATTCATACAAGATAACTACGAGCTCTTTAACCAATCTACTTCCTAGAGCGGGTTCTCAGGTTCAAGTTTATTTTTAATTCGCTAATCTTATACTTAATTTAATTCAATATAAATTGAAGTTACTGTTTTAAAATGGTAGTTTTTTATTACCATGTTAACTTATTATTAAAACAAATTTTTCAAGATATTTTTAAAAATATTTTTCAAAAAATTTTCGAAAAAAATTAAAAACATAATTACCAAAATTTCACAAAAACCTTTTTTAAATATTTTTACAAAAAAGAATACATTTTGCAAACAATTTTCACAAAAAAAAATTATAAAATGTGTTTACAAATAAAAAAAACTTTTTTTTGCTTTAAAGTGAAGTTTCTTTTAATTAAGATACTCTTATACTTAAACCAATATAAGTTAAAGTTTATGTTTAAAAATAGTAGTTTTTATTACCATGCTCATTTATTATATCAAAAAATTTAAGATATTTTCAAATATAATTTTCAAAAAATTTTCTAAAAACATAAACATAATTTACATAAAAATTCACCAAATCCTTTTTTAATAATTTAAAAAAAAAATTACAATTAAATATTTACAACAAAAAATATCAAAAAGATGTAAAAAAATTACAGAAAATTTAAAACAAATTTAAAAAATAACTACAAAAAACTTTGAAAAAAAATTTTGCAACCAATTTTTACAAAAAATTTTTCAAAATGTTTGTAAAAAATTCAAAAAACAGGTCTCTGCTTAACGTTGTATAAAATATAAATTTCGTTTTTGTATATTTTTTTTTATGCCGAAATTTTGTGTGAGTATGTTTTTATTTGAAGTAGGTTTTAAATAAAAATTTAATTAAATTAAATAAAATAAAAAAATTTAATAAAAAAAATTTCAGCCGGCTTCAGCCGATTTTAAGCCGCCGCTGAACATTTTTTGCACCAGCCGCCGCAGCCGAAAAATTTGGTCGGCGCAGGTCTCTGACTCAGACCCAAAAGCAGATGAAAAAATTGCGAGTTTTCAAACTTAACCGATTTTAATTATATTTGAAACATAGATACATACACCCTTATCTAGTAGGACATATCGGCTAATTTCCCGTTTCCCGGGAAAACGAAATTTTTCCGGAAAAGCAAAAAAAAAAAGAAAACTTTCATTGTCGTCAATGTAAAAAATTGTGATCTAACGCACCACGTCTGTTCAACAGATTATTCATCTCACTCGAATCTATCTAAACGCTTTTAATTTGTTTGAAAAAGGATTTGAGTTATTTGAAGCCAGAAGTTCTTTTTTTATACCCACAGGCTCCATAGATTGGACCTGATATATTGTGCTCTTGTTGATAAGATACAAAGTATTATTCATTTCATGTTATTCACGAAAATATGTTTATTTCTTGAACTGTAGGAGGGAAACACTTACAATTTACAAACAGTAATTAAAACTTAGTTGACTCTATAAACAAGTATAAAAAAAAAACTAAAAATTAAAGGGTGTTCCGATGTGGTGATATTTGCATGTATAAGGCCTAAGTTTTGAACCATAATAGGTAGACTTTTGAAATTTTCACAGAGGTATATATCTGTGGCCGCTATAGAAGCAAATATTAAAATTTACAGGGTGTTTCGATAGAGAGGTGTTATTCACGAATATGTGTTTATTTCTTGAACTGTAGGAGGAATACACTTAAAATTTAAAACAGTAACTAAAACTTTGTTCGATATATAAACAGGTATAAAAAATAAAACTAAAAATTAAAGGGTGTTCCGATAGTGGCGTGATTTGCATGTATAAGGCTTAAGTTTTGAACCATAATAGGTACACTCTTGAAATTTTCACAGAAGGTGGGTAAATGCAGCCATTATAGCAAAAAATACTAAAACTTATAGGGTGTTCCTAAAGTGACATGTTATTTGCCTTTATATCTTTATTTTTTGAGCTATAGGAGGCAACCACTTAAAATTTGCAGACAGTAATTTAATCTATGTTCGCGTTATAATCAAGTTTACAATATTAAACCTAAAAATTAAAGGGTGTTCCGATAGTGACGTGATTTGCATGTATGTATATGGCCTAAGTTCTGAACGATAACAGGTAGACTCTTGAAATTTTTACAGGAGGTGTATTACTATGGCCACTATAACAAATAGTAAAAATTAAAGGGTGTGCCGACAGTGACATGATTTGCATAAACATTGACTAATTTTCTAACCATAATAGACTCTTGAAATTTTTACAAGTGGTGTATTACTATGACCCCTATAAAAACAATAAAAATTTAAAGGGTTTTCCGACAGTGACGTCTTTGCATGTAAAACGACATATTTTTTGAATCGTAAGAAACAAACTCTTCCAGTTTGTATAAAAGATGTGTGGCCATGGCCGTTGTGACAATTACTAAAAATTAAAGGGTGTTCTGGCAGTGACATGTTTTTCACGTATAGTAACTTATATTTTTAATAGTCATAGGTAGACTCTTGATATATTCATAGAAAGAGAATTGCCATGGCCGCCATAGCAAATAACAAAATTAAAGGGTGTTCCGACAGAGACATGATTTGTACGTAAATAGCCTTATTTTTTGAACCATAATAGGTAGACTCTTTAAATGTTTACAGTAGATGTTGTACTTCGGCCGCTGTAGTTGCAATTACTACTATCTAAAGGGTGTTCCATCAGTGACATGTTTTTCACGTATATTACCTTATTTTTTGAACCGCAATAGGTAGGCGCATGTATATTTTTACAGATAGTGTATTACCATGGCTGCTATAACAAAAATTGCTAAAATTTAAAGGGTGTTCCAACAGTGATGCAATTATGACTTTAATTTTAAAATTAAAGGATGAGTTATAAGACAAGAAAAAATTAACAACTTGAATTTTTAAAGTTGTACTAAACATAGTACGGAACCCTACGTGTGTGAGTCTAACTCGCACTTGACTAATTTTTATTTAAAGATAAACATACGGACGATTAAAACTTAAGAGGCATACAAACAACATCAGTATTTGGCATACAACAACTTCCAAATAAGTTTCTATTACTTTGTTAAAAAAATGTAAGTAATTTAGTTTATGGTCTTCTTGTTAAAGCGCTTTTTATTAAACTTGAAATAAACTTTTAAATTTCCAAGAAAAAAGTTGTAATACGAGTATGAACTTTATTAAAAGCAGATGATGACCAAATTTAAAAGAAAATAATAAAAAGCGCCCTTTGTTTATTTAATATGCTAAACATTACCGTTTGATTAATATAACGATTAATTCTTCTCTTAAAACCTTTACAAATTTGAAATACATAGTTTGCTGTATACAAATATACAACACATATACAGTATTATAGAAAAATGGTTTTCTAGCAGCTGTACTTCTTAAACGAATTTAATTTAAAGTTTTTTATAATGAAAACGTCTTCTAGTAAGAAATCACTTAACAATTTTTATATAAATTTTATATGAAAGTAGACAAATTATACCTAAAAAATCTGCTAATAAAAGGACAACCAATGAAATAAATCAACTTTTATTTAGGGCGTCATTTTATAAAGCGAAAAGTTTTATGTGAAGAAAATTTTTATGCAAAATTTTAAATTTAATTTTACCAAATCAAATAAAAAGAGAAGGCCAAGACGAATCTATTTACAAGATGTTGACAATGGCAAATTCATTCAATTCCGGCGTTTTTTTAAAAAACCAAAATCCATATATTATAAAATTTTATTTATATGTGAAATTTGACATTTTGAGCAACATTCTGCAACTAATTGCAATTGATTCCCCTTTTTATATTCTTCACCTCAAGTGGAAAGGGTATATATAAGTCTGTCATTCCGTGTGTAATTTCTACAATATTCATTTCCGACCCCACAAAGTATACGAGTGTATATTCTGGATCCTTATAGATAGAGAAGTTGATTACGCTATGTCCGCCCGTCTGTGTTCATGTTGAAATCAACTTTGCCAAGAGACTAGAAGAGATACAGTAAACTTAAGCTCATCAATCTGCCAGGCATAGTTTCGAAAATTTCACTAAAGAAATTCGGCAATTTAGCGACATTTGAGGCTGTGCGCTAAAAACCAAGCCCACCAATATTTTTTCACATTGTTTTTATTTTTTCCGCTGTAATGATTCTCTTTTTGTTTTTTTTTGTTAAATAATATTATACCGCATGGAGATCCCATGGAGTGCATACAGATCTCGCAGGATCACTAACCCCTTGCGAGGGGCGATTTTTGGTTGTTTTTAGGTTGGTAGGGTTTTTCTGCTTTGATTTGTTTTAAAGGCCTTTATAGACAGCAATACACATAAAGGTAGCCGATAGACCCACAGGGTGCCCACTAGGAACCATGAGGAGTCCATAGGCATATTTGTGGGGGGTGTATGTATCAATATGAGAAATATTTTTTAAGGACTTTTGCTTTAGTCTGACCATTCTAACGCAATATAGATTGCAGGAAATTCCTAATTTTTACAAAAAATTTTGTAAAAAAAAAATTCAAAAATATTTAAGACAATTTTCAAAAAATTTTTTTAAAATTGCAAAAAAAAATCCAAACAATTTAAGAAAAATTTTAGAAAAAGTTTTCAAAAACATTAAAAAAACTAAAACAAATTCGAAAAAAATTTTACTAAAAATTTACAAACAAATTTTTACAAAAAATTAAAAAAAAATTGTCAAAAAATTTTCAAACAAATTTTTACAAAAAAAAAAATTTTGTATAAATAATTTCACCCTGCTGAAGGGTATAGAAGATTTGGTACGGCAGAGTATAGCACTCTAACTTGTTTCTTTTACTTTTAGTCAAATTTTAGCAACTACACAGTTACTTACACATATTTTTGTCCCAAAACTTTTTCTAACTATTTTTTATTTTTTCTCTAAATTATTTTCTCGAAAGTTGTTTGACAGTCAAAAGCATACATATTGCAAAAAAGTTGGCTATTGCGCCACATGAAAAATTGCGAATAAAAAATTAATATTAATATCCATAGGTATGTATGTATGTAGCAAAATTTTCTATGGAAAATTTTTGCACAAAAATTTTCCCCGTAGGAAATGGTTTTTAAATTTTTCCATATTTGAGTGTTAAAAATTTTTCTTTTCATTAAAATATTTTTTTGGAAAACAAAATTTCTTGGATAATATTTGCAAAACTATCGAGTAGTTTACCGATTTTATAATCCTCAGTCTACAATAGTCATTAACATGTCCTAACTTATGGTGACGAAGGGTAAAAGGAGAAAGTCATCAAATCGTCTGTATGATTTTTTTTTGTTTAGAACTCGAAAAACTCATTATGAACCGGTTTTTATTTATTTTTATTTAGAGGTTATACCTTATTATTAAGTTCATTATTATAAAAATTAAACGGTGTGCGTTGGTAAAATGTTGTATGGAAAATATAAATGATTTTTACTTGTCTTTGGGACCTTTAGCTTAAGTTTTTTGAATCAATAATGCATTGATCAAAACAACTTATGTACACATAATTTTGTTTACATCATCAAATTTTCCGTTCATCATATAACGGTATCGCTTAACTTCACTTAGGCTGTATAAATGTTAACCTTGAAAAAATAAAGTCATTATTTTCAAACCTCTTATGTTTACTTAAAACTACACAATACATACTTTTTACTTAAACGGAAGCGCTTAAGTTACTTAAACTCCAGTTCAACTCAACTTTCAGTTTAGAAAAAGCGCTTAAGTAGAAAAGACGTAAAATCTTCTGAATTCAACAGTATTTTTTTTAATATAAATCCTTCTTCTCTAATAAACATGTTACAAATATATTAATTCATAAATTATTCGCAAAAATCAAGCAGAATAAAAGTTACACAAAATTGATGATATCTCAAAACTTCAATTTTCGACTTAAGCTACTCTTCCATATTGCCACATATATAATAGCATTGGAAATTTATAGAAAAATATAAAAAAATACTAGCCTAAAAGTATCGATTGATAGTTGTATTGAGTTAAGTGGTTGATCCCGAAATCAGTCGATATACATACCAGTGTTGGGATTTGAAAATTTTTCCAATGATAGAATTGTAGCCAAACCAGCATCAATTGTACCAGCATTTTGCATTAAGATAACAAAAAAAAAAAAAAAAAAAAAAACAAAACATATATGCAGTAGCTCAATAAAAGGCCAAATCAAAACTTTTATACTATAGTATTTTAATGTAATGATAATTTTCCTTGATACCTTGATTTCATGAATTTCTGTTTCTGTGTTGGTAATTTACTAACAATTGTTTTGCCAAAATGCTTACCTATTTCATAAGCAAAACGTTTACTTTGTTAGGATCTGGTTAAACCACAATTTCCATCAAGTGCTTGAAACTCCACCAAAGTCATCGGATCTTAATCAGATAGCGTATGCGAAAGAATGCAAAAAATATATCAGCCGAATACTGCCAGAAATTGATCGAGACGATGAAAAAAGTTCAAATGCTGCAGTTCATCAAAATGATGTTGCAACTGAATTACCTACATATTACTTATACATAAGAGGGTTATCAAAGTAAAGGCCGTGATTCACCAGGGCGAACGATCTGTCAAAAATAGCATGTGTGCTAAAAAATTATGATAGTGTGGATTAGAAATGTATTTGTTTGATAGAATTTTTGACAGCTATGTATAATTTGATAATCCTTTGAAAAAATTCATAAAATAGTACTTTTCCATGCGATCAGAGTTGCAAAATCTTTTTTTTGTGTGATAGTGTGGCCATAAAACGCCATTTTGAAACGATTTTTTTGGTATAATAGAATTTTGTCAGATTTTTTTTTGTGATTGAATTGTTTAGGATAGTTAATCCTGGCCTTAGTAAAGACTTTGAACTTAAATCAGAAAGTTGCAATTTAGTTAGTTCTAGGCAGGTTTTGACAACTATGAAATTAGAAAAGTTTATTATATTATGAAAATTTTAGGAAATTTAAAAATTTATTGAATAAATTTTAAGTGAAATTGTACCAAAAAAGCATAAAATGTACCAGTGTACCACTGACAGCGACTGTCAATTGTACCAAATTTGGTACAATTATACCACAAATCCCAACACTGATATATACATAAGCTGTAGGAGATTTTCGTGGTTGCTTAGAATGGATGCCTCGTCAGCAAATGTTTGGACTCAGTTGCTCGTTGCCATATCCGAAGTATACAACAATTATGGGCGCTAATATGCTATCTGAAAACTGGATTTTGCTGGCTTATGTGAGTCTGAAAGTTTCATTCTTTCAGATTAAACTTTCAACTAAACACGGCTAAGAAAAGCGTAGAATATCATTTTCATTCATTAAAGACATTTTTAATCAGATTTACTTATCGGTGTGTTTGTTCTATTGTCCGAATTGACGATCAACTGAGTAGTTAAGATTTCCTCTCTCTACTTGGCTTATGAATCATGGACGTACAATAGCATCAAAAGTTTTAATCTTAGAAGGACTATAAAACCAGTTTTGCAATAGAGGATTAAAATTCTCTTAGATTATTGTATTATAAGCGGCTTAACAGTTTATAATGTAAAGATGTTACGCAAGGTTTTTAATATCGCTAAATAGTAGTTGACTTAAAGAAGACTACAGAACAAATTTTTCTTTAACTTGTTTGTTTTCTCTTCTATCACAGGTAATTTGGGTAACGTTTTTTCAATATTAATTTAGAGTATTTTAATCATTTTTATTTAGTGACTCAGTTGTTTTTATGTTTCTGACTCTAATTATAAAAAAATAGACTTAAATAGTCAGGTTACCAAGCAAGATAAACAAAAAATATTTTGTCAAAAAATAATTTCAAGATAAGACTATAGAATTGTTTCTATCTTTTTTATTTTTCAGTAATGAAAAAAGTTATGGTTAAAAACTGACCTTCCGAGTGTATAAATGTAATTTATTTCCTTATTTATACTTCTAAAATTTAAATAAGGTCAGATGAGGCAGATATTTGATGAAATAAACGTATCTACTTTATAAGTGTTTAATTTACAAGCTTTTATTACATCATTTATTGAAATACACCTTGTGAACAGCTAGTTTTAGTGTATCAGTTGTATCTTGCACTGGTAAACGTAAAATTTCAAGTCCAGGTAGTTACTTCGGCATACGAAAAAAAAATTAAATAGAAGCACAAAATAATTTATTTGTGTACTTTCTCTTAATAGAAAGTTAGTTATTATAATATTTTTCATTTAACATATTCTTCTTCTTAAAAAAAGGCATGCACATCATGTTGATTACATGAAATACAATTATGCATAGAAACTTTTAATTTAAAACAGATCACAAAATAAATTTTAAGTAAAATTGGGTAAATTATACTTTTTTTATTTATTTCAAATTTTATTACAATTGAAATTGTAATAAATTTTAAGAAGTGAAGCACTAGCAATATACGCTATTACAAATTAAGCCAAATTGTGATGCCGATGACTATATGTTTCAAAGATTGCAAGGTATGAATTCAACACGACTTTTACAAAACAAAAATTAAAGCAAATTGTTGTTAATTTTTTATGAAAATTGCCAGGATTGTTATTATGTTGTATTGTAATACAACAATATAACTTGTACAACATGACAAGGAGCTTTTGAAGTGAAAATACATTTTTTTTGGTGAATCTTCGATCTCTTAGTACACTTTTTATTTCTTCTACCTATTGCTTTTTTATGAATTTTCAGTTTTTATAAATTTTTTTTAATTAATATTTTTTCATATAATTTATTTTTTTTTAATTTTGGTGATTTTTTTATTGAAGTAAAATTCCGATTTCTTGGTAGTTTAGGGTTTTGTTTCTGTATATTAGGTTTTCAATACAGCAAAGCAAAAAGCAATAATAACATACAACAAAACAACATGGGAAAAACGTATAAAAAATAGAGACGAAATTTATATTTCCACCGTTTATATACCGATTATACTCATTGTTAAAACATTGACAAAATTATCAAAACTATATGTATTAGATTGTTGTGCTAAGAATTTGTATAAGTTACCTGGGGTCTTCGGAAACGATATTTCAACTTAAACACGGCCATTAACTTCCCTATATTTAGGGATCCAAAATATACATATGTATATACAAAAAGATGTCGGAAATAATTATTGTAAAAGTATGTATGGGTATAAATATAATTTACACACATTCACATTATCTTCTCGTGTCCAACAAATAGTTGTTACGTTTATTTTGCAAAATATTTGCTCGATATGACATTACCTTTGACGTATTTGTTGTTTTTGACCGTATTTTTGCTCATAATGTAAGACTTAATTTACTGAAAAAAAAAAAAAAACAAAAAATATATGGTTAAATTTGATTTTTAATGATATTTTTCATTAAATTATACATGAAGGTGTCGATAAGAAAAACAGGCTATTTTTTGTTTACTTATCAAAATGTTATTTTTACAAGTGTTTTATTTTTCATTTCAGACAGTTTGCAAATACCAAAGAAAAATAAAAATTTGAAAAATTAATTAGATTGTTTACAAAAGCATTTGGTTTCATTAGATACGAGCCATTCTGCATGTACGCCACTCAGCTTGATTTTTGTTTATTTTTCAAGACATCTTGAATAGTTTAAACTAATTTTTGAAGTAGTTTTAAGGAAACAATTTTATACAAAATTTTATTAATTTTTCTACGAAATGAGAAAAATGAAACGAGAAATTGTAAAAAATTACACATTTATAAATCCATCATCCCCTTCATTAACCTTGAGATTCCCTCAGCAACAAAATTAAATTAGTGAAGATGAACTTGGACTTCATGATCATGCTATCAACAAGATCTAAACATTAATGAGATTGTAATGACTAACGTTTGAATAAAGGCAGGCTGAATAACTATCAAGAGAAGGGCAGCCACAGTTGGCGAATTTTTCGCTAACGAAGATGGGTGTTTTAAAATTGTGTAAGACATATTTTTTAAAAATAGAGTAAAAATTTATTATAGCATATTGGGAGAACTATGACAATAATAGCAATAGCATTTAAGTTTACTGCAAGTAATTTAGCAATCGATGTTGTATATTTGAAGAACTATAGTGTGATTCGGTAAATACTCATTAGAACTTTAGTAAGAAATATTACAAATGTCTACCACGGCTTTGCATGATGATATGGATCAAATGAGTCTAGTTTTTAATGAACTACCACAAAATTACGACTAAATTCGACCAATAGGCTGGGTTATGCTGACCTTGACGGCGCCAGTCACTTAGCGACTTCACGGAATTATAACATAATTGCTAAAAAATAAATATGTTAAAATTGAAAAAAACGTCTTTAAAATGGCCTTTTCATCATACAAAACCGCCATTAGTATGCCACATGCTTGCTATATATTAGAGTGCATGTTCCGGCCAATGGGAATAATATTGTCTTGTGCCGAAATTTCTTGAATAAAACAAATTTATTTGCTACAACTACTTGGAATGCTCTACAAAAGTTCATATTTGCACTTTAATCTCCTGTCCTTTGTTTAAATATACCAAACCTAATTACATATTATTTCTGTTTATATAAGGGGATCCTTTGCAACTCACTAACTGTATGGACTCCTTTTAGTAATTTACTGCTGTTACTAGCCCTTACCCCCGACAGTTTTAATTTTACACTGCACGGTGGTGTAAAAACTTTTTTTTTAATAACCACTAAACACTGCACAGTGGCGTAAAAACTTATTTTTAAATAACCACTAAACTCGTGAATCACTAAAGATATGCTAATAAAATTTATAAGGACAAATCAGGTGTTTTCCAGTAGATCTGCAAATGCTCGGCTCTCTTGGTAAAAAAGGGGGTTCTGGATAGTCACCTGAGTTGGGTACCTAGCGTATACATTTTTTTGTAGTAATGTCTTCTATTGCTATTTTAAGATATCGACTACACTTCGAAAAAATAAAATATGAACAAGTTTTATACAGATATCTAGTTTTATTAAAAGGTTACACTCCTCTCAGATCGGAAAATGTAAAAATTCCGATTTTTCGGGGTTTCCCCTAAAAGATGGTAACTTTTCTTCTCCCTATATAAATTAAATTTGCTTTGGTTTTGTCAAATTTTTCTGACTACCTATAGCCAATGCGTATAAAAGAAAAACTGTTTAGCACATAATGTGTTTATACACATTCAGAATTCCATTTGAAAACGTCTTTGCTTTGTCTGAATGAAATTTTATTAAGATTTCTTTCTTTAGTGGTTCACGAGCTACAAAATTATTTTCAAAATAAAGTTTTAATGCGCAACTTCTCATCCTCAGTAAGTACTTTGCCAGATAATACTTGGATTTTAATGTCTTGTCAGTTGTCTAGCTGGAGATACATCGATGTCCATGCCATTTTTTTACTTCCCGCTGAGGGTCTATTGTCTTAGGAGTACCTTCACAGATTAACAGGTCTACCTCTTATGCTTATGCATCTCTCCCGTTCAAAAAAAAAAAAAACTGAAGTATCTTCAGAGACGAACCTATCACCTGATAGCAAGGCTTCCTTAGCTATCAGAGTTGTGTGGTTCATGAAAGACATAGTTCAATTGAAGTAATCACTCAACTGATCTAAGTGAGCTGATCACCACACTGAGCTAATATAGGCTTCTTAGTTAAATCCAACCCCGTAGTTCAATTCAGTTCAGCTCCTTAGTTCAGTTCAGAGTTCACTTCAGCTCATTAATCCTTAATTCAGTTCACTTCAGCTCCTTAATTCAGTTAGCTCCTTTGTTCAGTTCAGCTCCTTAGTTCAGTTCATTATTTTATATTCCTAGTTCATGTTTATACGAAGTTCTTTTCTGTTGTAGAATCGCGCTTACTTCTTAGATATGCCTGTTTTTAATTTATAATATTCTGGCGATCCAACAATTATGATTTACTATGAAATTTTCATCTCACCACCTTTTGATTAATAATGCTTAAACGATTTCAGGATTCTGTCCAAATCAATCTTAGAAATGATGATAGTAAAAACGTAATCCTATTATTTTCGCTATAATGTCTATCCATCTGTCAGCGCCTTCTATCACTAGAACCGTAATAGGTAGGCTCTTTCACAGAATGTGTTTACTGTGGCAACTATAACTTACCTTCTGAGCAAATGTACTAAAAAGCACAACTCTATTGTCCATATTTGTTTCTCGATAAGGTTTGGCACGAAGGCCTAATATTTAAGCTAAAGTTGAACTTGCCCGAAAACTTCTATAAGCTCTTAAAAGATTATTTAACGAATCGCAAGTTTTTACTAAAAGAAGGTGACTTTTTAAGCTCGCCACAGCTCATTGAAGCCGGAGTACCCCAAGGTAGTATTTTGGGACCAATTTTATATTTACTGTACACATCAGAGATGCCAATTAGCACCCTAGTCCACACATCAACTTTTGCAGGTGACACAGCCTTTTTAAGTATTCATGAAAGTGCCCAAGAAGCATCACAACTTTTACAAGACCACATACTCAATGGCTAGAAAAATGGAGAAAAAAATTGAATGAACAAAAATGTACTCACATAACTTTCACACTGCGTAGGGACTCATGCCCTCCTATTCGCATAAATAAAAAAAATGATACCACAGCTTTCAGACGTTAAATACCTGGGTCTTGACCGTCGCCTTACTTGGAAAAGCCACATTGACTTCAAGTTAACAAAAATGAAACTAAAAGCAGTTCAACTAAATTGGCTTATTGGCAGAAACTCCACCCTGAGCTTAGATTGTTAACTTCTACTGTACAAGTCGATCTTCAAACCAATTTGGTGTTATGGGATTCAGTTATAGGGCACTGCCTCAGCTAGCAATGTAGAAAAAATTCAAAGGCGCCAAAATAAGATTTTACGTATTATTACATCTGCTCCCTGGTATTTAAAAAATTCGAACATCCACAAAGACCTAAACATGCCATCAGTTAAAGCAGAAATAGCGAAACACGCAGTCACATATCTAAAGAGGCTTGAATCTCATTCAAATCCTTTGGCGCGTAACATGCTGAATGAACCTGGTTACATTCGACTAAAAAGAAGAGATACTGCTTTTCTTGGCCGTACATCAGAGGGATGACCCGCAAATGATTGCAAAATCCGTGAAACAAACATTATTTTTGTCTAGTACTGGCTGGACTTAAAAGAATATTTTATTTTAGACTTAAGATACGAGTAATTATTGTTATTTCAAAAATATTGAAGATACAATAAATAAATTATGAAAAAAAAATATTTGTCGGATACTCACGGTCCTGTTTGATATTATCGGAAAATTCTCATCCACCCGGGCAGAGCTGTACATGCCCAGTTAATTGAACTTAATCCAATTACAGCTGCAAGTAGTTGTAATAAGTATTATAAGTTATTAAGAAAAATTAAAATTGAAAATGTAACAAATTATAAGTAATTTTGATTTTAGGTAACCCACAAATAATTCTTTGAAACACTAAAAGTGGTTTTACACGACGTGTGTTTGTGATACACGTCATGTAAAACCACTTTAATTTAAATTAAAAATTGTTCTAACGATGACCAAAAGCTATAAACACATTTGTTATTTGGCAATATCAGACAGTGCACGTATTGGACTTGGCAAATACTTTTATTGTGACAAATACCTCTATTTTTTTCTTTTTGACTTGTAGAACTATTTGATGTTGAAATTATGCAAATAATAATTTAGAGTTTTTTGAACCAACCTTAAGCTTTGTGTTTGTGTTTGATTTTTCTGATTATACTCTTCACTGTAGTGAAACTAGGTATTGACTTACACTGGCATGTTGCCAAGTTCACAACAGCATATTTTCGGTTTTAATGCTATGTATTTCAACATCATTTGTTTTATTATAAGAAAATATGTTTTGTTTCTAATATAATTTTTTGGTATATTTTGGGTCAAAATCCCAAAAAAGTGTAATATACATACATATGTATGTATATTTCAAATTTTATTTTCAATTTTCAATTTGAATTTTGATTTTCTTTTTTAAAAGAATATAAACAAATTTTGACACATAAAATGATAAAAACACAAGACCAAACCAAACCAAACAAGAACAAGCAAAAAAAGTATCAGCTGCGCTCCTGCTTGAACATTATTATGTTACTATGCTATAAAATTTTGTGAGGTTACTTATTATTGGAATTTATCTATATCAATACTCTATACTTATGATAAACTGTATCGAGACCATTTTTGTACTTGAAGTATTTTCTGAAAATTGCTGAAGTAAATAGAAATCGTCCGTTTCTCTGTCTGTGATCGCATCAGGTAAAAACTTATGGATGATTTTTAACAAAAGTCTATAAAGAGCTACCTCAGTTTAAATATAGAATACATTTTTCCCGTAAAAATATCTCATTTCCAAGAGAAAATAGAGAAAAAGTAGTAGAAAGTACACAATTTTACCGATTCAATGGTACTGCAAACTTGGCAGCACCTTTTTTTGTCAGCTGTAAAGTTTAACAACTATTTACAGAACTTATATGTATAATAATAATTTAAGTATTTTATATAAATTTTAGAACTTTATAAATTTATGGAATGTAATATATAGGGTGGGTACCCCTTTATAAAGTAAATACATAAACCATAACTATGAGGAGTCCTATAATTTTGTATGGATAACTTTCAACAAACAAAATATGTAAGGACGCTGACGAAATGGCGGGCACAGCTAGTACAGCATAAATGACGCATTTTTACGGAACAAATGACTCCCCATTATAAAACTAAGTTGTGAGCAGCCACAGCTCTGATATGTTTTTGTGTAAATAAAATAGGCAAAGGTGTCATTTATGAATGATGTAAAATCGTATTTATATGAGAATAATATAAAAAATAAATACAATTTATTACCAAGAGTCAGATAGGCAAAAACAATTTTAGAGTTTAATTAATGGTATTGTTTTTGTTATAAACATTTCAACGAAAACATTGAAAGAACCATATTTTTTCATTAAATACAAAGTTTCGCAACAATAACATATTCCAAACTGAAACAATAAGAGCACAACAGTTTTCAAAATTCTTATTTGTTTAACGAATAGGTATCATTCTTTTAATATTACATATCATTAATATTGTGCTGTGAAAATAATTTAGATTAATTATATCCGTTACTACTAAGTAAACATATATGAAGTAGAGACCTTAAACAAAATACAGAGAGATAAAAGTAAAATACGGTGCGTAAACAAGATAAGGTCAATTACTTTTTGTTTTGATTACGTAAAACTAAAGCAAAAATGAGTGACTAGAGTGTTCAATTAACCGATAATTGGTTTACTTATTAGTTTTATTAAATTTTTTTTAATGAAATAAACCGTGAACCATCGTCGTTTTTTTATTTAATTTTTTACTAAAAGTTGTTCGAATTTGTCTTTTGTTTCAAAATTAATCAACACCAACTTTTTCGTTTACAAACAAAATACTGGCATTTTTGTACATTCGAGCTTTCGTCTTTTGTCAGTGGTTCTTTTTTTAAATTAGCATTTCTTTTGTATCACACAAATATTTGATCGTTATTGTGCTGAATAAAAAACAAGCACTTTTAAAATTGTAATATTCATTATATAAAAACAAGATAAGTATGGTTGAAACGAGGCAATCGTTTCTTAAATCGAAGAAGGCAATTACAAAAAGTGTGATAGATCTCAATTACGCAGAGTTGTGGGTTTAAGAATATTTTCAGATTTTAGAAAATTTACTGGCCGTTTTAAATAAATAAAATGCAGTACAGTCCTTCTACGAGCAGCTTTTGGATATTAATTCGACTCGTTCAAAGACGACGGTTGAAAAGAAAAAGATATGAACGAAGGGATGATAAAACGTTGGCGATATTAAAATATTTAGAAAGTGGTGAAATTGATATTGTGCCAAAAAATGTCCTAAAACTTTATTTATTCCGCACAATTGTTCAACAGATTATTCAAGCAAGCCACTCGAATCTGTAGAACCGGCAACTAGCAGCTGAGTTGCTAAGGAAATGGAACCAACTTTTAAAGAGAGACTTCCGCAACAAAAGCAAGGAAAATTATGTCCAGTGATTTGTTTAACGCACTAACAGTTCTAAAATCATATTTTGTAACAAAAAACTATGAATTTTTAAATACTGTTAAATAAATAAAGTTATTTTCTTTAACAGCTGTTTTTTCCGGGAATCCCCGGGTATGCGAATATTTGCCGGGAAGTAAAGAAGTCCGGGAAATCCCAAACCGTAGTTGCAGGGACCTCCAGAATTCAAGTAAATGTTCTATTTAACAGCAATTCACTTCAATACTGACAGCACAAACAAAATCATATTCCAGTAACAGATTTTTTACAATTTGAGGTCATGTTGTTGTAAACAGAATTGGCCTAAACTTAATTCATATATTTATCTTAAAAAAAAAATAAATTGCTTATACAGAACAGTTGAACTAAAAAAGTTGCTTGTATAGAGGTTGTTTATAAAGAATGTTGCGTATAGAGAGGTTGTTTATATAGAGCGTTCACTGTAGTTGAAAATGAATAAAATATCTGAAAAAAGGCTTTTTAATGTAAAGCTTTTTTTTACTATAAAAATGTAAAAACTATGCAAAAACATGCCGAGAACCTTAGTAATTGAATGGCTTTCGAACCTATACCTGCCGTCAGAATTGGCCAACAGAAAATTAGTTGAGTTTCATCTTGATAATGCGAAACTCAATACGGTAAGTAAATATATCTATTAAGATATGATCAAAAATGTACCAAAAACAAAAAATATAGCTTTAAATTGCTTATAGTCACAACCAAAAATTAAAAACAAAAATTAACGAACCATTTTTAGCAGGTAATTCTTATTAGAATATATCTTCCACCTAAAGTAGACTTATACTGACGAATTATCTACATTAACAAGATAAAACCGATACATTGCAACTGACTGTTCACAAGATTTATTTCGATAAACGGTACACGATAGAAAAGGAGCTTGTGCATTTAACAACTATTATTTACAGTGGTCACCACGGAAATCTCTGAGTGTCTGTGAGAACACACACAATCTCAACGAGACTCTCAAGAAAAGAAATGTAAAACAAATACTAAATACTAAATAAAATATATTTTTTACTGAGGAACAATTTACACAGAACAAACCTCTTAAATACTTTGCACTATTCTGATGCAGCCATTTTATTTCTTATATAAATATAAATATATATATATATATATATATATATATATATATATATGGCTAGTTTGTGGTTAAAGAGGACTAGTCGTTAACAGCTCCCCTAATCAACGGTGGAACAGCACACGCTGTTTTCAAGGTAGACTTACCCACGCATAAGGAGCTCTGTGTGGGTGGACATCGCTTTCTCCAATAATGGCCTAGAGAAGAATTCAGAAGGGATGGACAGGAACACCTAGCAAGGGGTGAACAGGTTAATCGCTAAAGGTTCTCCTATGGCATTAGAGGTGGAGAGGTTAATCACTTTAGGTTGCTACTGGCTAAGGGAGGATATCGAAAGAGAATGACAAAGAAACCTCGCAAGCGGTGGACTGGTCAGTCTATGAAGATGCTCCTGCAGCTATCGAGGTAAATGTGAATGAATTGGATGCATCTGGCCCTGTGGGCTTAGGTAAATTCTTTTCGGAAGCAGGCACCTCAAAACGTTTCTTCAACGTCTGTATTTAGTTAAACTATGTACGTTAATATGATGGTTACTGTTGCGAAATTCTAAGGCGTTACCTATTACAGTTCCCTAGATATAGGATAATAATTTTTCACTTTGTATGGAAGGTACCAGGCCCACTGTCCCAATTAATTCTGTACTTTGGTATACTATGCGCATTAGCATAAGAGTTACTCGTGCAAAGCTTCAAGGCTCTATCTATTGTAGTGTGGCAGGAACACGATAATTATTTTTCACTTTTGCAATTCAGCCTGTGTTTAGCTTGACCATGTACGTTAATTTGGGTGTTACTGGTGTGAAATTCCAAGGTGCTACCCAATTCAGTTCTCTAGATACAGTATAATATTTTTCACTTTGTATGGGAGGTACCACGCCCACTACTCCAATCCCGTCTATCTATCTCTAAACTATTTATGTCAATATAGAGATTACGGGTTACGAGGCTACACGGTGATAAATATTTACTTTGTATGGGAGGTCGAATATAAAAAATAAGTACCCTATTTTACCAACTGTTTATCTAATAACAAACTGAAAATTTCAAAAGATGGCTTTACTGGTGTAGGAAAACAAAAAAAAACAAACATACATACATGCAAACAAAAAAACATACAAGAAAACACATTTTGTGCTTTATGTATATACATATATAGAAGATAGATATACTCGTAGATGTAGATATTCATATAATAGCGAAGTAATTTTTGGAAATTGCAATCCCTTACACACTCGTACATACATACATGCTGCAATGCAATCCGCTAATTTTTTAGCGTACACTTACAATATACCCGTATGTTTGTACATATACATATGTATTTGTACATATGTATATGCATTTAAGCAGAATCTTTCATTGTATTGTGCGAATTCGTCTTAATACGCTGAAAAAGCTTTCGTATTATTACAGAAATTATTGTAATGTTTATTATTCATGCAGTTTTTAAAGTTGATTTATGGGTTTTTATCTTTTAAATAATTTCATCTTCTTAGTTATTTTGCAACATTGTAGTTGAACAAAATCTACATTGTAGACTCTAGAAATAATACAGCTTCTATTAGGGGAGTCGATAAATATTTGTCCTTTAATACGTTCGCATAAGAAAACTGTAACAGGACCGTTTCTTTATATGAAATATTTTTTGAAAATTTTCTTGCTGGGGAAGATAGTAATTGAAAACAGCAATTTTGAGAATTTTCTTCTGTCAAATAGATTTTACATGAACACAGTAAAATCTATTTGATGAATTTTAATAAAATTTTATAAGGAGGTTCCTTAATATATTCCTTCCAATAAAGAATACTTATTTTCCGCAAAAGTATCTCATTTCCAAGAAATAGAGAAAAAGTAGTGAAAGTATGCACTTTTACCGATTTAGGTCCATTATTAAACTTGCCTGTAACTAAAGTTAGGATTTTATTAGAGAGATAACCAGTCTGAAGAGTTTGAAGTTGCAATCATAGCTGTAAGATTTGACAACTTATCGTCATTATGGGTCCAAAAAATGACATGGTGACGATGGGACGATGTATACCCTAATTTTGACGATTTTTAATAATTAAAAATTTGAAACTTTATACCGTTAAAGCAACCTTGAATTCAGCACAGCTCTTGAAAAATGTCAACAATAATTAACAAGTTATTGTTTCTACAGACAAGCGTAAAAAAACACAACGCCAGAGAATGACAAACACATTTTATTATTAAAAGTGGTTTTACACGACGTGTATTTGTCATAAGAATTGTCACTTTCCCATGTGTAAATTCTAAATACGTCATGTGAACCCTTTCAAACATAAGCATCTGACATCCTGTAATGCCAGCTTGATATTTTGCTATTTTAGATTTTTTGTGGTACCAAAAGCACTACGTTTGGATCAGCTATGGTTTGCAATACAAAACTGTGCGTTTGAAAGCAAAAATTATAAACCGTATAAAAAATGCGTATTTCGACAAACATATGGAAGTACATATGGGTTATTAAACTGACAAGTCATATGACAAACACACGTCGTGTAAAACCACTTTTAATAATAAAATGTGTCTGTCATTCTTTGGCGTTGTGTTTTTTTTACGCTTGTCTGTAGAAACTTTGAAGAGGAGGTGCAAGCAATTTGATAATATTTTAAGTTTATTAGAAATAAAACCAAAAAAAAATATTGTCCGGCGCATTGGTAATTCCTGGAAGCTGTTGTTGTTTGGATTAAAGGTATGTACGACCCATTAAAGACAGTAAAGATTTTTGTCATTTGCATCAAATATTAAAAATATTGACACCGCTAAGTTGATTTTCTGTTTAATAAATTCAATAAATAAAATGCACCTAAGTTTTCAAAAATATATTTTAGAAAGTATTAACAATATAAATAAAATGTTTCAAAGCGAGAGTACAGATTATCAAATTTGCTTAAAACTGAAAACTATTAATAGATTATTAAAAAAACACATTTTTTAGATTTTGAAGATATTTATTTAGGAATACTTACACATATGCCAGAGAAGTATTGACAGAAACACAAATAGATGAAAAAGAAAAATTATACCTATAATACAACTGTAACAAGTACATTTCTGGACATGAAATATTTTTTGAAATATTTGTTGCTGGTGCAGTTAATAATGGAATTGGTTTACAAAACAGCAATTTTTAGAATTTTAGTCTGTCCGTCTGTATGTCTGTCTCTCTGTGTGCGCATCAAGTAAAAACTATTGGATGAAGTTTAGTAAAATTTTTTGAGGAGATACATTAGTATCTCGGTTCAAAAATAGAGAAAAATTAGTAGACGTACGTAAATTTACCGATCTAAAGATACTGCAAACTTGACAGCAACTTTTTTTAATTTTAGAATTTTATATACAGACTGAGTACCTCACAGCTAGTTATTTATATACAGCTATGTGATCAGATATTACCAAGACTTGATTTTGAAAAAACATAAACTTATTGCATTATTGGAAAAAATATGAGTGTTGCAAACTAGGAATTCTAGCCTTTAGTTTCCCATTTTGACAAAATTTATTACAAAAATCTTTGTTTTACCACATTGTTCAGCAAATGTGGAATGAGTATTTAAATTCTGTAGAATTCTTTTTTATTACTAATATTTGTTGATTTAAGATTTTTTTGGTATGTTTTGCCTTTAATAAAAAATATTTTATTGGTAAAAAATCGTTTGACGTTTTTATGACGATTTCAATAAGCTATTTTGACGATAACGACGATTTTTTTTTCTCAAAAATATCAGGTTATTACTTTCAAAAAATCTGGCAGCTATGATTGCTATGTTTTGTCATCTATAAAGTTGCCGTATTTTCTAATATATGCAGAAAAATAAATTTATGTTATTTAATTTTGCATTTGAAAAATAAAAGTAGAAAACAGATATTTTCGTTTGTTTGTTGCACAGATAACTAATTTGTGATTTGTTGGAAATAAAAAAAAAAAAAAAAATAAGTGAAAGGTATGACTTTGCCAGTACGTTTTTAAGAATCAATTTATTTTGTCAAAAGCATTAAATAAGATATGTATGAAAGCTAAATATAAACGTCCAAGATAAACTTGCCAGAAAACTTATTTAAGCTGTTAAGAAGGTATTTAAATGATGTCAAGTTAAAGTCACCGCATCAAATCTGACTCATTTTATATTTGTTGTATTAATACAACTGATATGTTAACTAGCAACCGAGTCATTTTCTGACGACAAGTAGTAATAAGACATTTAAATATTTTTCATTTTAACACCTGAATTCCTAAGACGGGAATGATAATTTCCAAAAAAAAACTGGGCTTTTTTACAAAAGCTACGCTTTTGGAATATGCAGCCCAGAAATGAAGCTTCAAAAATAAAAAAAAATATTTTCTAAACCAATTTTCTTGCAAACTAAAAGAGATAACCCCGACATGTTCGCAATTTTTTGTGGTTATTTTAAAGGATACGTTTTATGAAATTAAAAAAAAAAAACAAATTTTGTACAAGGTAACCATTTTTGGAGGACATAGACAAGCGCCCCTATACCATAGGGGACCTTCCGTCCGCAACTCCACTCAGAAACACCTCTATTAAAATTCTTTAAGATACGTTTAGTGGTTCATGAGCTACCGAATTATTTCCAAAATTAAACGATTTTAAACCACTGCACTATGTGGTCTCAAAGTTGGGAACCTCGCACCTGGAAATTCTTTTACAGTTTGCCATTTCTTCAGTTTTATTCTGTGTTTTTAAAATTATACATGGCCTTAAAGGTCTTGTCAATACCTACAAAATTGTATCTAAATTTGCAAATAATAATTTAAAATGATTGAGTTATAAGCATTTTAAGAAATACAATTTTTGATTTTTCGCTACCCTGGTCCAGTTTTTTCAAAATATTGTTATATTTGTTACTGATATCTGAAAATTTCGAAAAATTAATGTAAAACCGAGCAAAGTTTAGGTAAGGAAAAATTTTAAATATGCAATAAAATTTTTATTAATTTAGCAAATCAAATAAAATTTTCTGAGTCTGTGTTGTTGATCAAGTAAAATGAAATGGCTAAAAATCTGCAATATTAGGAAAAATAAAATTCCACAATTCCCAAAATAAGGACCAATAATCCCAAAATTGGGACTTTTTACTCTTGTGCCCATAAAGTCTACATACGGACTAGGGCTCATTAAATATTTATTTAGGGCATATATAGCTTTATTCCTGCAGTCTTCTTTTTTCGATCCCAGCTTTGGCATTTTAGAATATATAGGGTAAAGTCAAAATTTCGATGTAAAATAGGTCATATTGTGGGACCTTCATCTTCTACAAAGATGATCAATATTGAAATTTGTTTAAGCGTACACACATATAGTTAGCTTACACAAAAATGTAAAATTTTTATATATTCCTTAAAAAACAATTTTCTGTGAAAAAAATACGTTAACGTTCTTTTTTGGGCTAAAGTACACAAAAATGCAATAATTTTGGATTTTTTAAATTGAAAATCGTCTAGTTTTTACTCACTAAAGATACGATCTTCAAATGTATCAAAAATATTTAGAATTTGGCTCGCTAATTACAGTAAAAAATTTTAAAAAAATTTGGTAAAAATTGTACCGAATATTTTGAAAAAACTGGACCAAGGTAGCGAAAAATCAAAAATTTTATTTCTTAAAATGCTTATAACTCAATAATTTCAAATTATTATTTGCAAATTTAGATACCATTTAATATGTATTGACAAGACCTTTAAGGCCATGTATAATTTTAAAAAATCAGAATAAAACTGAAGAAATGGCAAGCTGTGAAAGAATTTCCAGGTGCGAGGTTCTCAAATTTGAGACCATATAGCGCCACCCCTGGAGGGTGTATGGTAACCACCTTTAAAACTTAAGTTCAGATACTCCTTTGCTATGCACGTATCAAATTTTGGATCAATCGGCCTAGCCGTTTATAAATTACTAGGCTATTTCCAAAATATTTTAATTCTGCCCCACTGTGCTTTGTTGTCATACCTTTCGGTGAAGACCGTCGTCACTGGCTGTTGTTTTGGTACGTTTGGCGAGCGCTTTCGATGTAAAGACATCATTTTCAAGCCGTGTTTAAAATAGTACTTAAACCACTATGCGTTATAAAATTAAGATCCAATAGATTTCTTGTGTCTAAAGCATCAATTTTGACTTTTTGAACCAAAATTTTTTTGAACACCTAATAAATAGCATGATTGTTAAATGATGATACGACTATTGTTACTTTGCGCACACTTTGTTTAAGTGATAATTGCGTTCAAATTGCATGCAATTCAAAACAACATGTTTAGTCGTTGTTGTAGCAGACGCAACTAATTGCACTTACAAACATACATACATACATATGTATGTATGTATGTATGTATCTACGAGACTGTGAAAATGTACGAAAATTACAACAACAACAAAACACATCATATTACTGCCTTTAATAGAGTCAAGGAACATAAAGCTCAATAATACTTATTTAGATAAAATAACAATATTTTACTTTCGCCATTAGAAAACAAAGTAAGAGTCTAATTATAGGGTTTATGCAGAACAGAGCAGAACTGAACTGAACAGAACAGAATAAAACAAAGCAAACAAAAATATAATAAATGAATCAAATTAAATTAAATTAAATTCAGACTCAATTAAATATATGTATGTAATCATGTAACAACATCTGTTTTTATTTATGATTTAAAATATTTATTCACAGAAATTTAATTTTTTCATGTTTTCACTTGAGTGTTGTGGGACGTTTGTTGTAACCGATCAGCTTAAAGTTTTATATCTTTTGAATAATTCGTGTGTTGTAATTACATTTAGTTTTTCTTAATTAAGATTATTTATCAAACCATTAACCCCATTAAAATTAGTATTTCAATATGTATAAACAGATATTGTGCAAGTTAATATATCACAGGTTTTATATTCCCTTATTTTTTATATTTAACTTTTTCTAGTTTTAGATTAGTATTTTACTAGGCCTACATAGTAGGTAAACGATTATAAAGTTAGAATAAGAATTAATAAACATTTAACCCTACATAGTAGGTGGTTTTTAATTAAGTTGTATTAATGATAATTATACTATAATGGTAGAAATAATGATAATTAAGTTTAATGAAGTTAAATATTTTTGTCTCTTATGATCATTTATTTGCAACCGTTAAATCAGTTCTTTATATTTTTGCCTTCTGTATTTAAAAATAAGAAAGAAATGTAAATTCTACCAACAACTAATTTCAAAGTCATTGAAAGTCATTCAACCCGGTAACTTTCAATTGATACATTACATTTATGTTGTTGGTATTCTTCGACCTTCAATATTTTGTTTTTTCAAACTTCTTTCTTTTCTGTTTTTGTAAAATTCTTTGTTACTGTGTTTTGTTAATTTCTGTTTTAAAATTCTGCTACTGCAAATAAATGATCAGGGTTGAAGGAGTAATTGGAATTAGGATTTTGTCATTATTAAGATTGGCTTCAATGGTTACAAACCATATTTCGGTGTTAAGTTGTTAATAAATAATATAAATATAAAGCAAACAAAAATTGTAAATTTAATGAAAGAATAAAGGAATAATTTTCAAAAAAATTTTAAAACCGAGGAATTTCAATTAAAAATAACTTGCATCTTATGAGTCTTGCCTGGAACTTTGTCAAATTCTAACATTAAAAGAATCCCCCTTCTAAATGAACACATGTACGCACCCTTTTTCATCTAGTTTTTCGAGTATTTAATTCAGTATTTTTTGTATAAAATTTGATGGATTAATCTTTGGATAACAAAAACAAACATTTGTGTATTTTCGATGTAAAGCAAATTAAAATCCTACATTAGAAAGAAAAAGTATTAAAAGGAAAACCTGCAAAGTGATGTTAACCTTTAGCTACAATTTTCCCCAAAAGTAATTCAATCCAAAAATGTTCATTAAACAAATGTTTTTTCGTACACTTATGTCTAATAAGACAACACAATCTAGAAAAACATTTTTTGTAGTTTCTGAGCAAAATTGTAGTTGCCTCGCTCTTAACAATCTGGCTCCTAGTATTTTCAGGTTTACTGCAATTATTGAAATTTTAGATTGAAAAGAGTGACTAACCTCAATCTTAGTGCTCTAAAAATACAATTATAGTGGTACGTATTGTACCAAGCAAGAACGTGGTTCTTATTGTGATCTCGGTACTTTTAGCCGCTGATATTTTTTTCACATTTATAATTTTAATCGGACCTAACATCTTTTTTATTTACATCATGTGCTAAACTATAGCCTATTGCTCTACCCTAGAAAAAAAATTTCAAATTTTCATTTTTGTAGCTACTTCCTTATCGAGACCTAGTTGTATACCAAATTCAGCTCACTAGCTATAGTGGATGTGCCCCATAATATGATAAGTCAGTCGGTGAGTCATGCAGTGATTGAGTACAAGAATGATAAAAGACAAGATTACGCCATACGCAAGTTTTCCCGTTAGATGACGTTTTTGGGCCAATGTAAGGTTGCCAAGTTTGTAATCAACAAATTGCTTCAAATAAATACGTACAAATAAATCTAAGTAATAGGCAAAAATTGGCAACCCTGCAAACAAACTCTCACAGTTTATGTTAAAAACTCTCTTAATTTATAATTATACTCTCAATCACAATTATTAGCTAATAGGAAGACAATTTCGTGACCTCATTAGGCCGACATACGCAGAAAATTTAAATTTTATTTTCGTGATGGCGTAAACTTGTCTTCTATCATCCATGGATTGAGTATAAACCAAACTATGCAATTTTTACACCATTATATCACATAACATAATATGAGAGGAAAATAGTGGCCCATACAGACGACGTGGTGAAACCGGTAAAGGAGAAATTTCCATCCACAATCAAAGGTATCGAGTTAAAACTAACAAGTGAGGTTAAATATCTAGAAGTCTATCTAATATAATGGAATAGCAACATTCAGGAGAGACTCTAAGAACTCCATAGGCAAAAACTGGGAAATACGATCAAAAGAGGTAAATTGGATTTACACATTGGTTGTACGACCCCTTGTTACGTTATGGATGTGCAGTTTAGTGGGAGGCATTGAAAATGGATGCTCATAGGAACACTCTTTCCTAGGTCCAAAGATGTGCATCGGTTGACAGCATTAGACATCATTCTGCACCTACTCTCCATTGAGTGTTTTGTTTTTAAAATAGCGGCAAGAAGTTTGCTTAGACTTTCTGAATCAGGGTTGGTGAGGTCGAGTAATATAGGACCCACTAAGATTCTGCACAATGCCGGGTTGAACGGACCGCTTCCATTGTCCCCTGGGCTAACGGACTTTATGGTAGCGGATCTTAATTTTAACCGAGTGAATTTTGGAACCGATGGTAGAGTTAAGATTCTAGGAACAAGTATACATAAGTCGTACAGGCTCCCAGATAAGTATAGTGTGTTTTAGGCAGAGGTGATGGTGGTTTGAAGCCCACCGAATTGGTGTCTGGGCACGTGTCAGAAGGGGAGCAAGTTACCAAGAGCCAAGCGGCTCTTAAAGCAATGAAAGAACACAGCGCTAATTTAAGGCTGGTTTGCAGGTGTAAAAACGCTATCAATGTACTTAGTAATAAATATTGGATAACATTGTGTTGGGTTGCAAGTCATTGCAATGTTAAGAGCAGATTTAGTTTCTCTTATTATTTTCTTGCACAAACCTTCTTAAACTAACCTAACCTAAAACGTTCAAACTTTATTTATTGGGTTATACCTAGGTAGTGTCTTTTTAGATAATGATAACTATAGTCAAGGAGGGTAAAGACAGGGCAAATGGGTTCGTGTACATGGCTTATCTTTTGAACCGTAATAGGCTGATTTATGAAGAGTATACATTTCTAAGTCCGCTACACTAAACGGTAGTGAATA